>JBBHKE010001100.1:0-38538 GCA_037447655.1 Zygnema cylindricum | reverse complement strand
CTCTCTCTCTCTCTCTCTCTCTCTCTCTCCTTCTTTCTCTCTCTCTCTCTCTCCCTCACTCTCTTTCTCTCTCTCTCTCTCTCTCTCTCAACCTAGAACAAAACAATGTAGCCGAGAGACTAAATCGGACATTAAGTGATAGTACCCGTAGCATGTTGTTGGATAAAGAGATAAGGATTGATTTTGGGCAGAAGCTATGAATTGTGCTAACTATCTCAAAAATAGAGTCCTTTCCTCACCAGTAAAAGGAAAAATACCTTATGAAAGATGGACCGGAAGAAAACCTAATATTTCACACTTAAAGGTGTTTGGAAGTCAATTGTTTAGTCTAAACACAAAAAAATCTGATTGGAAGTTAGATGCAAGGGAAAAGTCGGGATACCTAGTTCGGTATAATGAAAATGTAAAGGGATATAGAGTTTATGATCTCGGAAGAGAAGACATCATTCTAGTAAATCACTTGGTAGTCATGGATGAAGGAAAGTCTAAAGATCCCTTTAAATACACTAAACTGGTTAGAATAAGAGTTGAATCCGAAAATGAGTTAGATTCAATTTCTTCTAACCAAATTATTGTTGAGCATGACCTTGCAGAGGAAGAGAAAAATCTGATCGAGAGTGACATTCTCATAGAGTCAAAACTTCCGGTTCAAACCGAGAAAGAAAATGAGGAAAGACCGGAAATGGATGATGAACGTCCGGAGATGGACTCCACGGATAGGGGATAAGATGAAGTGATCCGGAGAAATTCGAAATAACCCTCCATTCGAGCATTAGATTTGAAGGAGGAAAAACAAGCAACAAGAGACTTCAAGAGAAACAAGTGAACAACAAGGTAACTAAGCTGTCACATTTGAGCGAACCTCATACTTACTCGGAAGCAATTAATAGTCCGGAAATTAGTTAATGGATGACAACAATTAATTATGAGATGGCTTCCATTAAAGAAGCAAACACTTGGGAGCTGGTGGATTGTCCTCCGGACAGATAGCCGATAGGATGCAAGTAGGTATTTAAGTTGAAACTCAATCCGGATAACACTATCGAGTGATACAAGGCCAGATTAGTGGCAAAGTGATTCACACAAAAGGAGGGAATCGATTACGAGGAGACCTTCGCTCCAGTTATTATATTTCCCTCCGTCCGGATTCTACTTAATCTAGCGGCAGCAAAAAACATGGAAGTGCACAGGATAGACATCAAAACCGCTTTCTTACAGATAAGAGATCTTTATGCAACAGCCGGAAGGATTTGTGGAGAAGGGAGAAGAAAGTAAGGTGTGCAGATTGTTAAATTCTATTTATAGGCTAAAGCAAGCTCCACGCCAATAGAATAAGAAGCTAGACGAGTTTTTGATAAGTTTGGGATATATCGGAATCAGTTCAGATCATTCTATCTATATATTTGAGGATGAGGAAAGTATAATTTTCATTGCCATCTATGTTGATGATTTGCTTGTGTTGAGTAAATCAATGGAGAGAATTAATGGATTCAAAAAGGATTTAAAGAGTAGATTTGAAATGAAGAACTTGGGAGAGGCAAAGTACATTTTGGGAATTCGGATGGAGAGGGATAGAGAGAAGAAAAAAAATAGACTAACTAAAAAACAAGCAATAGGAAATATGCTTGAAAAATTCAAATGGATAAAGAAAATAATTGTACGATGTTGAAATTCAAGTATTTTCTAGGTCTAGAGATTGTAAAATAAAAGGCAAAAAGGAGACACTGACAAACCCCCTCTAACTCTTCTCTCAAGTCCTCACACTTGTCGCAGTCAATGAAGACTGGAGGAGGATTTAGAGCCATGGCTGCCTAAGCTCTCCAAAGAAGACAGGAAGGCCAATCTTGGTAGAGTAACAAAAGATTTGACTGACCCAAGATTTGATCTTGGTACCTACAGTCCGACTCAGTAGCATTAAGCTTTATCCTATAAGTCTAGGATCAGTGCTAGGATACATGGAGTTTGACAAATATATAAATAGTTACACACAAACTAGTTCGTTTAACGAGAAATTGATACGTAGTGCATAGATACAGTTTTAGATAGTACGAAGTACGGTTTTATGTATTGTATGAAACGGATACCGCGCATTTGTTTCGACCGCAAAACAAATACTGCTCGTCTATTTTCAACGGCTATAAATTTATCCAGTTTTGATCGGAAGGCCACGATAGGCGTTGCTATCGCGAAATATGTACTTTTGGCGTTTTACAGTCATCGCCACGTCAAGAGACACGTGGCGCATCAACATTGGATTGCGGCAACTCCGAAGATTACGCGAACAAATCCGGATATGACACGTGTCAACATTTCGGCCATGTTGTACGATGGCCGTACAGAAAGAACACCGCCACCTATACTTTTCTGTATAACACAGTAATGTGATTGGTGTCGTACGTCAGTAGATAAAGTTTAGAGAGAGATAAGACTTAGAAAATTTAGTAGGTAGCCGCCTCTCTCCGAGAGAGCTCCTTTACAAAAGGTCATCTTTGACCACTTATAACTTACTACTAAAGGGAGCAAATTGAGAGATTATTTTTGCTGAGGACTCAGGGAAGTCCCAACTACACAAGGGTGTAGTCGATGAGAGTGTTTGCCTGCTAGGGTGGCTGCATTTCTAAGGGAAAGTCAAAGTGGGGAAGTTATCCAAAACTCATATTCTAACTTTGCATTATGTGGTGGAACTGAGCACACAGAAAGTCTTATTTCACAGGGGTGAAGCTGTAAAGGGTTCTTATTTTCAAGGGGTCAATCATTTAGGTTTATATAAATTTGGAGTCGGCACTATCTAGATTCGCTTCTTGTGAGCTGCTTACTCTGAGGATCAATGGAGGTCTCACAGTTACAGGTTATGGGCCCACCATCTAGGGTGCATATGTTTGACGGAACACACTTCACTTATTAGGAGTTCACGATGGAGGGATTGCTTTTTCGAAAAGCACTTATGGGAAATTTTTTCGGGACATGTGAGGTGTCCGCTACCGGGCTTTGGAGGAACACAGTATGGAGAATCATCTTGGGCTTTCTTGAAAACCAACCAGAGTAAGGATGCAACAGAAGGTGAAGGGAAAAACATTACCATGGAAAGGGGAAAACGTGAGAAGGATAAAGGGACACGAATGGTGAGGGGAGCTATGAAACTCTGAGACCTCCATTGGCCCTCAGAGTATGCAGATCCAAAAGAAGCTAATCTAGATAGTGCCGACTCCAAGTTAATATAAACCCAAGTGACTGACCCCTTGACAGTCAGAACCCCAATATAGATTCACCCCTGTGAAATAACACTTTCTGTGTGCTCAGTTCCACCACAGAATGCAAAGTTAGAATATGAGATTTGGACACATTCACCCACTTTGACTTTCCCTTAGAAATACAGCCACCCTGGCAGACAAAAACTATGACCGACTACACCCCTGTGTAGCCTAGACTCCCCTGAGTCCGCAGCAAAAAGAATCACTGAAAATGGTCAAGTAAATTGATAGTTATGGCTGGCCAAAGTTTGCCATTTATACAGGGTGCTCTCTGGGAGAGGCAGCTGCCTACCCAAAATTTATCTAAGTCCTATTCCCTCTCTAAAACTCTATCTACTGAATTACGGCACCAATCAAATTACTGTATCGTACATAAAAGTACAGGTGCCGGTGTACTTTATGTACGACCATTGTACGACATGGCAAAAATGTCGACACGTGTCATATCCGGATTTGTTCCCGTAATCTCCGGAGTTGCCGCAATCCAATGTAGTGTTACCACGTGTCACTTAATGTGGCGGTGATCGCAAACCGCCAAAATCGTACGCCGCGATCTCGGCATCCTTCGCGGCCGTCCGATCAAATTTGGATTTCAATCGTGGCCGTCATAAATACCTGCGCGGTATTCTTTCCGGCGTCAAACAAACCGCGCGGTATTTATTTCGTAATCGTACCGTACGTCGTACTTTCCACAACTGTTTCTATGCAGTATGCATATAGTTCTAGTTAAATGAATTATTCTTATAGTAACTATTTAAATAAATATCATACCTCATAATATATAATACAATTAAGACTATCTGGATAAGACTACCGGCTATTGTTGGTTTGACAAGTGGCAGGTACCAGGATCAAATCCTAGACCTGGCAAAACTATCTTTTACAGAAAACCCCCTATAAAACAACTGTCTGTCTCCCTCTAGACAGCACAGGCAGCCATGGCTAACTCCTCCTTCAGTCTTCAGTGACTGCGACAAGTGTGGGGACTTGAGGAGGAGTTAGAGGCAGGCTGTCAATATCTACTATTTTGCTTTTTATTTTGCAATCTCTAGACCTAGAAAATACTTGAATTCCAACACTCCCCTTATTTTCTAGTCTATTTTTCTTTCAACTCCCACAAACAAGTAAACAAACATCCCCTCCCCTTTTTCCTTTTCTTTTTCCTTTTTCCTTTTCCTTTCATAAAACTTAAGTATTTAACACAGTGCATTAAATGAACTGAAATGATAATTATATCACACATTTTATTTAACATCCCATTTTTCTTAAATTCAAGCAAAGATTTTATCCACTTCATCACTCTTTCATCCACACACAAACCGATTTCCCTCTTGCGATCCAAATAGCCAGCCCCATTTCCAATCTGCAACATACACCTAGATGCTAACCCTTTTACAGGCACATCTTCGTCACACCAAGTAGTGATGTCAAATCCATCCACCCCTTAATATTCCCAAAAACCACTAGTCTTCACTAAGTTCCTCATAAGATCTACATCTTTCGTACTCATATTTTTATCCATGATAATTACCCCATTTTCTAAACTTCCCTCACTCTCTCCCATGGAATTCTTTCCACTATTACTTTCTAATTTAGTTCCCAATAAATATTTCTTCTCCCCTAAACCTTTAATCAAATATTTCTCTTCTCCCCTATCCTTTAAAACCTCTTCGAGTTTCACTTCTCCCCTTTCCTCGGAATCCGTTGAAGTCTCCCTTTCCGACCAGTTTTCTGTTTCCCTATTGTGTATAAAATTATCCTCATTAATTTTATCTTTCCCGTTTTCACTTATGTATCCTAGATCTGACTTTCTCATTTCTAAATCATATACTCTACACTCCTTGACATCCTCAAGTACCTCTTCTCTCTTTACTTCCCTTATACCTCCAAAAGCACACTGTTGCCTTCGAGCAATTTCTGTGTACTTTTCTCCCTTCCCCATTCTACCGATGTGAAGAAGCTCCAATTTTTCTTCATCCTCTTTCTCCTCTTCATCTTCGTCCTCCTCATCCACATTCCAACTTCTAAGTTTTTCCAAACAAGGGCATTCCTCCATATAATGACCCGGTTCCCTACAAAAGAAGCAAACCCCTTTTTTCAAAGCTCCCGTGCCTTTTCCTCTCCCTCTCTTTCCACCAAAGTTCCGATAAGGTTTACCTTTGTCTTTCTTTCTCTCATCACGCTTCCGCTCGTCACCACCGTTCTTCTCATCACGCTTCCGCTTGTCACCGCCGTTCCTCTCATCACGATTCCGCCAATCACCACCAGCTGAAAATGCATTGACCTTGTCCTTTCCCCTACGAAGCTCCAAAGTGCTTTCCCTCACAAGAATTATCCCCATGGTAAAGCTCCAAGTCCATGAGGAGCCATCCATTGCCTGCATACGACAAATTATGTTTTCGTACTCATCTGGGAGTTTCATAATTAGTGTATTAATCTTACTCTCCTTAGATTCTACATATCCCGCACTAGTAAGCTCAACATATAACGCAGCAATATCATTACAAAACTCTATCATGCTACCGCCTTTATAAACGTAGGCATCTATTTCTTGTTTTACTAATTGCTGCCTCTGAATAGTCTCACTCTTATAAATCTGAGTTAGTGCTTCCCATATCTCTGAAGACTTGGTTAGACTTAAAAGAGTGATAGCTATCGACTTAGACACATATCTAAGTATGAGATGTTTTGCTATAGTGTTTTTGTATTCCCATATTTTCCTGTCATTTTCTTCAGTTTTAATCCCTACATGTGGTACCATAGCTGAGAGCCTAGCTCCCCTCACCATAGGTGTCCCTTTTTCCTTCTCCCCTATTTCCCCATCCACGGAAAGGTTTTTCCCTTCACCTTCCGTTGCATTTGAACTCCGGGTGATATTCTGGACAGTCTCAGATGATTCTCCGTAGTAAGCTCCTCCAAAGCTAGGTGGCGGACATCTCACTTGTCCCGCAACAATTCCCCATAAGTGCTTCTCGAAAAGCAATCCCTCCATTGTAAACGCCCAATACGTGAAGCCTGTTCCATCAAACATAGGCACCCTAGATGGTGGGCCCATAACCTGAAACTCTGAGACCTCCATTGGCCCACAGAGTATGCAGATCCAAAAGAAGCTAATCTAGATAGTGCCGACTCCAAGTTAATACAAACCCAAGTGACTGACCGCTTGACAGTCAGAACCCCAATATAGATTCACCCCTGTGAAATAACACTTTCTGTGTGCTCAGTTCCACTACAGAATGCAAAGTTAGAATATGAGATTTGGACACATTCACCCACTTTGACTTTCCCTTAGAAATACAGCCACCCTGGCAGACAAAAACTCTGACCGACTACACCCCTGTGTAGCCTAGACTCCCCTGAGTCCGCAGCAAAAAGAATCACTGAAAATGGTCAAGTAAATTGATAGTTATGGCTGGCCAAAGTTTGCCATTTATACAGGGTGCTCTCTGGGAGAGGCAGCTGCCTACCCAAAATTTATCTAAGTCCTATTCCCTCTCTAAAACTCTATCTACTGAAGTACGGCACCAATCAAATTACTGTATCGTACATAAAAGTACAGGTGCCGGTGTACTTTATGTACGGCCATTGTACGACATGGCAAAAATGTCGACACGTGTCATATCCGGATTTGTTCCCGTAATCTCCGGAGTTGCCGCAATCCAATGTAGTGTTACCACGTGTCACTTAATGTGGCGGTGATCGCAAACCGCCAAAATCGTACGCCGCGATCTCGGCATCCTTCGCGGCCGTCCGATCAAATTTGGATTTCAATCGTGGCCGTCATAAATACCTGCGCGGTATTCTTTCCGGCGTCAAACAAACCGCGCGGTATTTATTTCGTAATCGTACCGTACGTCGTACTTTCCACAACTGTTTCTATGCAGTATGCATATAGTTCTAGTTAAATGAATTATTCTTATAGTAACTATTTAAATAAATATCATACCTCATAATATATAATATAATTAAGACTATCTGGATAAGACTACCGGCTATTGTCGGTTTGACAAGTGGCAGGTACCAGGATCAAATCCTGGACCTGGCAAAACTATCTTTTACAGAAAACCCCCTATAAAACAACTGTCTGTCTCCCTCTAGACAGCACAGGCAGCCATGGCTAACTCCTCCTTCAGTCTTCAGTGACTGCGACAAGTGTGGGGACTTGAGGAGGAGTTAGAGGCAGGCTGTCAATATCTACTATTTTGCTTTTTATTTTGCAATCTCTAGACCTAGAAAATACTTGAATTCCAACAAGCTAGGCTCTTGGCTACGGTTCCACTTGTTCGGATTATAACTAAACGAAAAACTGAAGACAATGACAAAAAAAATTGGGAATATAAAAACACTATAGCAAAACATCTCATACTTAGATATGTGTCTAAGTCCATGGCTATCACTCTTTTAAATCTAACCAAGTCTTCGAAATTCTGGGAAACACTAATTCAGATTTATAAGAGTGAGACAATACAGAGGCAACAATTAGTAAAACAATAAATCGAGGCCTATGTTTATAAAGGCGGTAGCATGATAGAGTTTTGCAATGATATTGCTGCGTTATATGTTGAGTTTGCTACAGTGGGATATGTAGAATCTGAGGAGAGAAATATTAATACACAAATCATTAAACTCCCAGATGAGTACGAAAACATCATTTACCGTATAAAAGGAATGGATGGACGGGAATGGATGGCTCCTCATGGACTTGGAGCATTTCCATGGGGATAATTCTTGTTAGGGAAAGCACTTTGGAGCTTCGAAGGGGAAGTAACAGGGTGAATGCATTTACAGCTAGTGGTGACTGGCGGAAGCGTGATGAGAAAAACGGCGGTGACGAGTGGAAGCATGATAAGAGGATGAAAGACAAAGGTAAACCCTACCGGAACTTTGGTGGAAAGAGAGGGAGAGGAAAAGAAAGGAGAGCTTCGAAAGGAGGGGTTTGCTTCTATTGTAGGAAACCAGGTCACTATATGATAGAATGCCCTTGTTTGGAAGAACTTAGAAGTTGGAATGTGGATGAGGAGGAACAAGGGGAAGAGGAGAAAGAGGATGAAAATATTTTGGAGCTTCTCCGCATCGGTAGTATGGGGGAGAGAGAAAAGCACATTGAAATTCCACAGAAGCAACAGTGTGCTTTTGGAGGTATAAGGGAATTAAAAAGAGAGGAGAAAATTAAGGGATTTCAAAATAATGAGGATAGTGTTATAGAAATTTCGGAAAACTGAAAACTGGTCGGAAAGGGGAACTTCAACGGATTGCATGGATATGGGAGAAGAGGAATATTTAATGAAAGGTTTAGGGGAGGAGAAAGATTTTTTGGGAATAAAAATAGAAAGATGTTTTGTGTGTATGTCACTTGTCTTTGTGTGTATGTCACTCTATGATTGATCACACTTTGTGTTTCAAACTCTCTCAGTATGTTGTGTTAAGTGTGAGCTCTAAGTGAGCTGTGTTGTGAATCTAAGTGGCTCTTGTAGTGTTGTGTGTAAAACGGTCAAACTATGCAAATTGTGTTATACTTTTGGGTTGACTTTTTCAATATTAAATGGGTGACTTTGCAGCTTTTGGTGGTGTTTGTGTTGCTCCACAACAACACCTTTAACTTATATGATACAAGTTGCTCTCTTAAGTTTTCTATCCTCTCACATTCTTTATTACACCTGTTGTTTTGAAAAGTTTGTTTCGTGCATACGCGACATTTCGTGCGCTTGCGACAGTTTGTACGTAATGGAATTTAATGTGGAGGATTGAATGGATTCACGGATTGGGGGAGAAAACGTACGGATAAAACCAAAGTGACGTAAGGGATTCGGTGAGTGGCGTGAATAAGCATTGAAAAATGGACGGCAGATCGGGAAGCGATCCGATGTCAAAGTCTAATCCTTGAGTGATGAGGACGCTAAAATCAATGCATTTCTATGAGGTGTAGGCCCCGTGAAGTTTTTGAAAAACTGACTTTGTTGCCATCCCGGCCTGTATAAACCAGTATCGTTAGCCTTTTTAAGTTTAGGAAAATTTGTATCCATGACCTCTCTCACTACAATAGAAACATGCATTGTTGGATTGTCTATTCCCACCCTGATTAAACTGCCTTCTTTGCTGGTTAAACTCTCACTTCCTCTCAATGTTTGAATTAAAACCCTCTACCTGCTCACCATTCAGAATATTAGATGTAGCTTCCTCCTCAATCAAAATATTGATAGCTAACTGTAAAGTCCACCTAGCTTTATCTTTCTGTGTGAGCATATAAGATGTTCCTTTCATACTACGACGGAGGCCCCTCATGAGCAATGTTGCCTATTGAAACTGAGGGAATTCCCCACGTGCAAAAGCATGTGCATCTACAAGGATGAGAAACTTGTTAGAATATTCAGCCATTGTTCCGCCAGTGTATTTATAGTCCCAAATATTTCCAGCCAAAAGGAGTTCTTCTTGGACATTAGCTTTTTCATAATCATTTTTAAGAGATTTCTCGTTATCAATTGATTTTTTCATTTTTATCCGAGAAATAGCTAAGTCCTTGGATATACATAATTTTAGAATAGAACGAGCTTGCGTATTTTTATTAGAGCATGACGGATCACATTAATCCAGCAAACCATCTAATATGTTTAAAAGATTGACATTCTCAAAATGTGTCTCCACTATATCCGCCCAGTAAACATATTTTTCCCCAGAAAAGATAGGAATTATTGATGACAGGCCACCGGAATAGGTACTTTTGGGGTTTTACGGTCATCGCCACGTCAAGGGACACGTGGCGCGTCAACATTGGATTGCGGCAACTCCAGAGATTACTGGAACAAATCTGGATATAACATGTGTCGACATTTTGACCATGTTGTACGATGGCCGTACATAAAGTACACCAGCACCTGTACTTTTCTGTACGACACAGTAATATGATTGGTGCCGTACGTTAGTAGATAGAGTTTAGAGAGAGATACGACTTAGAAAATTTAATAAGTAGCCGCCTCTCTCTGAGAGAGCTCTTTTACAAAAGGTCAACTTTGACCACTCATAACTTACTGCTCATGGGAGCAAATTCAAAGATTCTTTTTGCTGCCGACCCAGGGGAGTCCTAGCTACACAAGGGTGTAGTCGTTTAGAGTGTTTGCCTGCCAGTGTGGCTGCATTTCTAAGGGAAAGTCAAAATGGGGAAATTATCCAAAACTCATATTCTAACTTTGCATTTTGTGGTGGAACTGAGCACACAGACAGTCTTATTTCACAAGGGTGAAGCTGTAATGAGGTTCTGATTGTCAAGGGGTCAATCATTTGGGTTTATATAAACTTGGAGTCAGCACTATCTAAATTAGCTTCTTGTGAGCTGCCTACTCTGAGGACCAATGGAGGTCTCAGAGTTTCATAAGACTCCAATGGATTTAAAGAAAGGAAATAAGGGGATTTCAAAAAAAAGAGCCTTGATCTTGGATAATGAGTTAGGACCTGAGAAAGAAAGTTTATGCAAATTATTCTGCAAAGGAGCGTTGTCGGTAGTTTGATCTATTTTATAAATTGTACTTGTTCTTGATATAGCAACAACCATGGGGATATTAAGTAGGAGTTTGAATGATCATAGGAAGAAAGATTGGGGAGCCGCCAAAAGGGTCATGCGATACTTGATACGATTGAGAGATTTGTGGTTGCATTTGAAGACGATAATATTGACATCACCACTTAGAGTGATGCCAGTTATATGGATGTTTTGATGAGGAGGTGTACTTCTGGTTATGTGTTGTATGTTGGGAATGGGGCTTGCTGTTGGAGCAGCGAGCAACAAAAGGTGAGTGCTCAGTCCACCATGGAGGCTGAGTATATGGCCCCTTGTTCGGCTGTGAAATAATTAATGTGGGTGAAATCAATGCTTTAAGAACTTGGGTTTATGAAGAATGAAAGGGTGGAAAGAAAGAGGGAGAAATGAGATGAAATGATGGCCACACACTTTACATCTTTTTTTCCTCTCCATTTTTTTCACTCGAATTACCTCCCGTTCTTTTCTTTCTCCTCCGTACTTTTATATCTCTCTGCCCTTCCTCCTCACTCTTCCTTTTTATTTCAAAGTGTTAAGGTTTAGCTTTATTTTTTTGAGTGTTAGGCCTTATAGCTTTCTTTTCGTCCATAGACATCGGGATGATTTCTCATTGTATATGAAATTTGTGTGGGCAAATCGAAATCGAATTGGCACACCACATCGCAACACATTGCTATTGGTACACCACACTAGTATCGGTAGGTTGCAATAGTGCAAAAGTGCAAAACATCGCATACGCCAACTAATATATAGTTGTTGGTTGTATCGAGTTAGGGTACTTTCACATGTAACCGAAACTTAGTCTTGTTACTTTGTTTTTTAGCGAAGATCCTTCGTACAACTTTTAGAGCATTCGTATGTAAAGAAATGAAATCGTAACTTTAGATTGTGACAGATGTAGACGTGGATGTAGTTTGTGACGATTGTAGACGAGTACAAAACTCGCGACAATTGATGACGTTTACAAAATAGAGACGGTTGTAGACGTCTAGCTACTTGTGACATTGTAGATGTTTAGGGTTTGTGACATTTTGACGCCATGCGTACTCATGATTACGTCGACGTCACTAATTCCAAATCATTCTGCCATGGTTTTCCGACTTTTGTTTTTTCGTCCGTTCTCACTCTACTTACCCATCAAAATAATCTAAATGACAGCCAAAATAAATATTTGTTATAGATCTTTCATTTGATACCTTTCTTGCCCATTTTCATTGCAATAATTGTGAGATAGACGCGTTAGTGGGAGAGGGAGAGAGAGAGAGGCGCTTTCGCGTACTTCACTTATGTTAATTGGTGTCTGCTTGTCGAAATCCCCTCCACGGCCCTTGTACGGAAAAAAATGCACGGAAAAAAGTCACGTACAGGCTGGGAAACGTGCAGTGGGCTTTTTTTGGTTACGGTGTGCACAAAAATTGTCAAAAAACTTTCGACACATGCGATAGCATCCGTCTATTCGCTCACCTCTTGTAACTATATTTAAAATCACCTCGCGAGGTGATTTTTTATAAAGTTTGAAGATGAGCTGAAAGGACGCGAAATTGGGTCAAAACGCGCTTGACGACAAACTACATCACGCTTGACGACAAACCGTAGTACATATATAATTTCAAGGTAGTGCAACTTGTACGGTGGTTATTTCATTGTTTTGTTACGGCTGCGGATTTCCACGTTTTTTTCTAAGTTATGGATGAAAACGACAAAAAATAATTGTAACTTTTGCACATGCGAAATTACCCTAAGCCATCGAGTAAGCGATTATTGGGGTATGGATGAATTAGGTACCTATTCGATGTTATGCTCATCCCTAACTTATGACCTACAAAGTGGGAAATATTTATCGTATAACGGTACAAAACATTGTTCAACTTGCGACTTTCTGACGATACACCTTCTTGTATAGTATCGCATGGATATATCATACCGGAAGTATCGGAAAATAGGGAAGGAGGCGACATGTAACGCAAAACCCTGTCGATCTGCCAATATATATTGTCTGGCACAACTTGGCAGCCTGCTCGACCGTAATTAAGTACGAGTACACCTGTCATGGTTTCTTAGTAAAGTCTATAGATGTCCTATTCGTACGGATTTGAATTTTTTTACGAAAACTACGTAGTATTTTTTTGTTTCGTAGCTTTCGTAATTTTCGTACGTCACACACAGTACGAAAAATTGTATAGACACTAAAAAAAAGTTGCTTCATTTGCGAGCGCGTATTTTTTGTGTCCTCCACTCCTTCTTTAGAAGGAAGCCGCCATTGGAGACGCCATAGATTCTGCCGCTCGTCGCTTGTTCGTTGCACTTTTCAGTTTTGCATTTTCGCTTCATTTGCGCGCGCACATTTGTATCTGAGCGGCGAGCAGCGGAATCTATGGCGTCTTGCACGCGTATTTTTATCTGAGCGGCGAGCAGTGGAATTTATGGCGTCTTGCACGCGTATTTTTATCTGAGCGGCGAGCAGCGGAATTTATGGCGTCTCGCGCGCGTATTTTTATCTGAGCGGCGAGCAGCGGAATTTATGGCGTCTCGCACGCGTATTTTTATCTCAGCGGCGAGCCGCGGAATTTATGGCATCTCCAACGGCGGCTTCCTTGAGCCGTTTTGCGTCATTTGTGCGCACGTATTTTCATCTGTCCTCCACTCTGTCCTTAGAAGGAAGCCGTCGTTGGAGACGCTTTAAATTCCGGCGCTCGCCGCTACAATAGTTCGTTGCACTTTTCAGTTTTTTAGGGTATTGAATATTGAAAAAAATTGAAATTTGAAAGTCCAAAAAAAGTACGAATTTTACCTACGAATTTTAAAAGTTTGAAATTGTTTTATGCGCACTCTACGTAGTATTCGTTTGTTTACTCCGTGCGTTTTATGCACATAGGACATCTATACTAAAGTCTGACGCTGTACGATTTGGTTAAGTACGAGTGCTTCATTTCTTTTAAGAGGGCGTGTCCCGTGATCCCACCTGTAAGCAGCTCAACCCCCGGGCTCACTGCGCTTGTCATTAACTACAACAGTGACGGTGCTGGCCAATATCCTGAGTGCCGTTTGCCATACAGATACAACTGTATTTTACTACTATTTTACAGTGGTGGCCCACTTGGCCGTACATCTAATTGCAAGGTGGAGTGCTAAAAAGGTACGTGTGTACCTACTAAACGGCAGCTGTCAGAAGCTGCCAGTCGAAGGGAGCCCTTCTGGCACGCCAGATTGCTGTCATTATTGAATTCCCAGTCAGAACTATTCTGGAAGGTCGTCAAATCGTACACAATATAGATTTTGTTTAGACGCATTCTTGATTGGTGCAGACCCGTCCAGATCGCCCGCTGCATGCTGACAAAGCTGTCCATAGATTTGGTGCCAGTACGCTCCGCTTGTCCCATGGATAATGCGTACGTGTGTGACGATTTTGAATGAAAAATGGAATCTCTCGTTTGTCGGTTTGTTAGCGACTGCGCGAAGCGATACTGATGTCGTCAGCCACATTACACACGGCTCCTTGATTCTTGTAGAAACAAATGCGGGCAACCAATGATTTTCAAACACCACATTGAAAATACTGTAGCATCCCCAACCAAAACTGCCAGCTGTTAGGCATATCCAGCAAGAAAACTTCGTGCGGAAAGGTCAAAGGACGAAAAATATGACAATAGTGTAAGCACGAATACCAATCTGTTCAACCGGGAGGAATCGTTACGTCATATCACGTTGATAGTACTCCTTTGTCGGGACTCGTAGCGCATTGCACCGATACCCGACTAGTTGGGACCACAACCGCTACGTACCGGCTCAGACCCATAGCCGACATCAGAGGTCACGATAGGGTACCCGAATCAGTACCTGATCCCGTACCCGATCCGTACCCAGCAGGCAGCGTCGGATCCGGAACGGATTCGGGTGCCAAATTTTGGATGCCGGATTCGGCCAGGTGATTAAAAAAAAAACAAAAAAAAGGGTACAGCTGGGTAAGCAAACAACGACGGAAAATGAAGGTTTCGTAGGTAAGTACTACTACACCGCTCATCGTTATTAGTGTTAATAACACTAAATTGGTGCGACTTTTTCTGGCCAAAAATCACAAAATAGTGTTAACAACATTATTTAAAGACATGGAATACAATCTGCCACGTTTCGCTGCACTAAACTAGTATTATTTATTCTAATTTTGATTTCACACTAATTAATCTTAAACACTAATAACAATGAGCGGCGTAGTGTCCATACTATCCAACAATATTGTCCTTTGTACCACTAATTTTGTACTTATTCGAGTACAGGTAGTCGCGAGAAATCGAGTTGAGGTTAGTTTTTTTTTTCGTAAATGCGTATCGGGTACCGAGTAACAATTTGGGAGCGTGCAATAACCCGACCAGGTTTCAAGTGTTTAGATTTCGAAAAATGAAAAAATGTAAGATTCAGGTTTTTAAAAATGTTGACATTTATGACCTCTAACTGACATCCCGTAACGATATTAATCTCCTTGGACGACCTGAAACAGCCTCACCGAAACGATAATTAACATCGGGTCACCATCGCGATGCGTATGGACGAAAAAACCCACAAACTCTTAGCCCGAAATATTAATGCCTAAAGTCCTAAACCTTGAGCTTGAAAACCCAACCTCAAGGGGGAAGAGGGAAGACGGAAGCAGGAATAGGGAAGAGGGAAGAGGGAAGAGGGGATTGGGAAGAGGGAGGAGGGAAGAGAGAGGGAAGAGGGAAGAGGGAAGCGGGAAGCGGGAATATGGAAGAGGGAAGAGGGGATTGGGAAGAGGGAGGAGGGAAGAGAGAGGGAAGAGGGAGAAGAAGGAAGGAAAGATAAAAGAGAGAGAGGGAGAGAAAAGGATAAAGAGAGGGAACAAAAGGGAGAAGGGGCAAGGGAGGAAGAGAATGGTAGAGAAAGCGGAAAGGAGAAAAAGGGAGGAAAAGAGTGACAATTTAAACGCTTTTTCAACATCTCTCCCTCTTTTACCTCCCACATCCATCCGTCCTCTCTCTCTCCTCCCCCTTCTTATTTTTCTACCTTCCTCCTTCCTCCCTCCCCCCTCCTCTATCACCCCGATGTAAGGATTAGGTTTAAAAAAAGAAGGGGGAAGATATATGGAGAATGGGCGAGAGGGAGAGAGGGAGGGAAGGGGGGAGCAATTTCTTTATTATTACGTATATCCTTCTCTCCCTCTGCTGTTCCCTCCCTTTCTTCACCCTACTTCGCGCTTTCTCTCTCGTTCACACTTTGTATCTCTTTTTCTCTCTCTCTCTTTTTCTTCCTCATACCTTCCTCTCACTTTCGCCTCTCTTTCCCTCCTTTGCTCCTCTTTTTGTTGTAAAAGGTGTTTTATAATCTATCTTCTTAGTCACTCTATGGGCATTTTAAAGTGTTCTTATACTTGTCGTAGTCACTGAGAGCTGGCAAGTACCCATGGCTACCTCAGAAGACAGGCAGAAGATAGAGCTATGGCAAAAGTGATTGCTTGACAAAGAATTGATCCTGTGTCTCAAAGAATTGATACTGTGTCCTCCACAGAAGACAGCAGAAGATAGAGCTATGGCAAAAGTGATTGCTTGACAAAGAATTGATCCTGTGTCTCAAAGAATTGATACTGTGTCCTCCACAGAAGACAGAGCTCTGGCAAAAGTGATTGCTTTACAAAGAATTGATCCTGTGTCTCAAAGAATTGATCTTGTGTCCTCTAGATGACAGACGTACGAAATAGTCGTCATCCTTATCCATTAGGTCTTGTTGAATCATTACCATTGTCGTATTTGATAAATATTTATAAAGTAACGCAGCAACACATTTCAACGAAATGAAGCATTGAAACGCACAGTACAACACGAAATACTGTACCACACGAAATGAACGAAACGAAATCAAATGTCGTTTCGCGATCAACGGTTCCCAAAATAAGACGCATTTTCAACGGTCAAACGGGATGACCACTGTATAAATTCAACGGTCAACACTGAACGACGATTGTTTAATTTCAATGGTCAAACATTATTCGGCGCGCCATCGGATCAAACGGTCGAAATTGATCGCCGAATTACGATCGGACGGCACGCGTGAGTGCCGGCATGCCGGAAAGGTTTTTCTATGAGCACTTCGCCAAAGTGGAGGAAGATGACACGTGGCACCATCCTATAGGATGACCAAGAAGAAAGGGACAGAATGGAGACGCCTTATATGCCATGTGGCAGACCGAGAGTGGTGCCGAATATTTCCGTACATAAAGTACGGCGGCTACCGTAATTTGTATGTACATTATGTAGTGTATGGTAATTTGATAGTGTAATAAACTGACAGAGCTGGATTAAATGAGCAACAGGTCAGAAAACCAGCCGCAAGGAAAAAGAAGGCATTTGTGGCAACACAAGTCATCGGAGAGGATTCCGATAAAGACGATGGAGAACTCCTCCTCAACGAGGAGCTGGAGATGAAAGGTGAGATGGAGAATCCAAGGAGGCAAAAGTGTGCTTTCGGTGGAGTAAGAGAAGCTCATGAAGAAGGATGGATTATTGATTTAGAAGCCTCTATGCATATGTGTAGAGAAAAACCATTATTTACCAAAATGAGAAAGATCCCTACTGTGGAGATAGAGTATGGGGATGGTAGAATAGTGACCACTAATTCAGTGGGATCAGTAGATTTGAGAGTTTTAGTTGATGGTAAGACGTCTATAGTCACTTTCTCTAATAGTCTTTTTATTCCAGAGTGGAACAAGAATCTTATCTATACGTCGGTCTTAGATGATAAGGGTTTTGAGACTAGTACTAAGAAAGGAGCCTTTGTTGCTAGCTATGAGAATGAATTGTACTTCACAGCTGAAAAGGGTAGTCAGGGAATGTTTAGGCTTAATTTGAGTAATGGAAAAACGGGAGTTAACTATGCTGGTGTAAGTGATTTGATGATGTGGCATAAGAGATTGGGACATGTGCATGTAGATAGATTGAAAGAAATTAAGAAAATGGGTGTATGTGAGGGAATACATTTTGGAGACAATAAGACTTTGGATGATTGTAGTGGATGTGCTCAAGGAAAGGCCCACAGGTTGCGTTTTCCAAAAGTCGCAACATATAAGGGTGAAAAGGTCTTAGATCAAGATCATAGTGACATATGGGGACCAACAAAAGTACCATCAGTTGGAGGGAAAAGAATTATGCTTACTATCACTGATGATTGGTCTAGATACTCTAGAGTATACTTATTGAAAAACAAATCTGAGGCTTCGGCTTATTTTAACGAGTATAAAACAAGGAGTGAAAAGCTTCATAAGACACCTAAAAAGAGAGTGAGGAGTGATAATAGGGGGGAATACACTTCTAATGAGTTTGAAGATTTTTTGAAAGAGGAAGGGTTCAACACCAAAAGACTGTTCCTAAGAACCCAAAAAAAAATGGTGTAGCAGAGAGACTAAATCGAACATTGAGTGATAGTGCTCGTAGTATGTTGTCAGATAAAAAGATAAGAAAATGTTTTTGGGCAGAAGCTATGAATTGTGCTAACTATCTCAAAAATATAGTCATTACCTTGGCGGTAAAAGGACAAACACCTTGTAAAAGATGGACAGGGAGAAAACCTAATATTTCACACTTAAAGGTGTTTGGAAGTCAAGTGTTAAGTTTAAAAACAGAAAAATCCGATTGGAAGTTAGATGCAAGAGGAAAGCCGGGATACTTACTTGGATATGATGAAAATGTAAAGGGATATAGAGTTTATGATCTCGAAAGAGAAAACATAATTCTATAAAACACATGGTAGTCATGGATGAATGGAAGTCCATGGATCCCTTCAAATACACTAAACCGGTTAGAATTAGAATTGAATCCGAAAATGAGTTAGATTCAAATTCTTCTAACCGAACTCCGGTCTAGCCTGACCATGCAGAGGAAGAGAAAATCTGACAGAGAGTGACCCTCTCTTAGAGTCACAGCTTCCGACTCAAAACGAGGAAAGACCGGAAATGGACAATGAACGTCCATAGATGGACTCCACAGATAGGGGAGAAGTTGAAGCTGTTCGGAGAAATCCAAGATTACCCTCCATTCCACTGTCGGAGTTTGAAAGAGGAAGGGGAAGCAGCAAGAGACTTCAAGAGAGACAAGTGAACAACAAGGAAACTAAGCTGTCACATTTGAGCGAACCCCAAACTTACTCGGAGGCAATCAATAGTCCAAAAAGTAGTAGATAGGTGACAGCCATTAATAATGAGATGGCTTCTATTATGGAAGCAAATACATCGGAGTTGGTGGATTGTCCTCCAGACCGAAAGCCGATAGGATGCAAGTTTGTATTTCAGTTGAAACTCAATCCGGATAACACTATCGAGCGATATAAGGCCAGATTGGTGGCAAAGGGGTTCACACAGAAGGAGGGAATCGATTATGAGGAGACCTTTGCTCCGGTTGTTAGATTTCCCTCTTTCCGGATTCTAAATAGTCTAGCGGCAGCAGAAGAAATGGAAGTGCACCAGATGGACATCAAAACCGCTTTCTTACACATAGAATTAGAAGAAGAGATCTTCATGCGGCTGCCAGAAGGATTTGTGGAGAAAGGAGAAGAAAGTAAGGTGTGCAGACTGATAAAATCCCTTTACGGACTAAAGCAAGCTCTACGCCAATGGAAGAAGAAGCTGGGCGAGTTTCTAACAAGTTTGGGATATATCCAAATAAGTTCGGATCATTCCATCTATCTATTTGAGGATGAACAAGGTATAATTTTCATTGCTATCTATGTGGAGGATTTGTTTGTTTTGAGTAAATTGATGGAGAAAATTATTAGGTTGAAAAAGGATCTAAATAGTAGATTTGAAATGAAGGACTTGAGAGAGGCAAAGTACATTTTGGGAATACAGATGGAAAGGGATAGAGAGAAGAAAACAATTAGACTAACTCAAAGGGAAGCAAAAGGGAATATGCTTGAAAATTTTCAAATGGATAAGGGAAATAGTTGTACATCTCCTATGGACTTAAGAAGGGAAATGAGGGGAGCTCAAAAAAAGGAGTCTTGATCTTAGATAAAGAGTTAGGACTTGAGGAAAGCAAGTTCATGCAAACTATTCCGTACAGACAAGTTGTCGGTAGTTTGATCTATTTTAAAAACTGTACTCATATTGATATAGCAGCAGCTGTGGGGGTATTAAGTAGGAGACTGAATGATCCTAAGAAGAAAGATTGGGAAGCGGCCAAAAGGGTCATGCGATACTTGATAGGAACAAGAGATTTGTGGTTGCATTTGGGAGGGGATAATACTGACATCACCACTTGGAGTGATGCCAGTTCTGGGGATGCTCCAATGAAGAGGTGTACTTTTTGTAGAAATTAATGGTTTTTAAAGTATTTTCTAGGTCAGCAATAAGAAAGAAGCCAAGGTAGTCTACCTCTAACTTCTCTCTCGAACTCTCAAACTTGTCGCAGTCACTGAGAAATTGGAGAGGAAGCTAGAGCCATGGCTACCTAGGCTATCCTAAGGTTTACGGGAAATATATATTTGGGGTTTATAAAGTAAAAGTATATGCGGCGGCAACAGGATTTGAACTTGGTACCTGCCGGTAGCCGGTAACCTTAGCCGTTAAGTCTTAAAGTAGTGTTACGTAGTATATAGTTTGATAACTATTTAAACATTAATAAGTAGGATAAATCATTTAACTATAATTGTTTACGGGATACATAGAACCGGTAGTGTAAAAGTACGAATTGCGGTACGGATAAGAAATCAATACCGCGCATTGATTTCATAAGCGAAACAAATACCGCGCATGTATTTATTACGCCTCCGATAAAATGTGAATTTAATCGGACGGCCAGAATTAGCGCCGAGATCTCGGAAGAAGAATTCGGCGGTTTGTGGGCATCGCCACATCGGATGACACGTGGCAAAATTACATTGGATCGTGGTATCTCCGGAAATTACGGCACAGAATCCGGATATGACACGTGTCGACATTTAGGCCATGTTGTACAATTTCCGTACATAAAGTACACCGGCGACTGTACTTTTGTGTACGGAGGAGAAATCTGATTGGTTCCGTACATCAGTAGATAGAGTCTGTGAGAGAGATAGGACTTAGAAAAATTAGGAGATAGGACCCTCTCTCCCAGAGAGCTTCTGTACAAAAGGTCAACTTTGACCCTCCATGACTTACTACTCATGGGAGCAAATTCAGAGATTCTTTTTGCTATCGACTCAAGGGAGTCTTGTCTTCACAGGGGTGAAGTTGGTCAGAGTTTTTGTCTGCCAAGGTGGCAGTTATTTTTGCTAAAACACAAAGGGGTCAAGGTTATCCTAAAGGCTTCTTGGAAGCACTCCACTCTGAGGACTTATGGAGGTTGCAAAGTTTCAGGTTATGGGCCTACCCTCTAGGGTACCAATCTTCAATGGAACTAGCTTCATATACTGGGAAAGTATGATGATAGGAGCTCGATGCGAAAAAAGGTTTTGGGGGATAGTGAGTGGATGGTTGGGGCGTCCATCAAGTCTTGGAATTCCTCCAGGGTTTGGAGGAAGGAGATTCACCAGAAAAGAGGATCCACCTTCAACTGAGGAAAGAAAAGAAGGAGAGGTGGTGGACAAAGGAAAAGAGAAGGAGGCTACCACACCAATAACAACTGGTTCGACATTCATGTCACCAATTCCAAGGAACGAGGAGAATGATACTCAAACCTGGGACTTCAACAATATGGCGGCAAAGCACTTCATCCTACGCCATCTCACTCAAGGACTTGCATGTCCTCATTTGCAGGTAGAAAGGGCATCCGATCTTTGGATGGCTCTCATTGAGATGTACCGAAGTGGTACGATTCAACAACAACCGTTGGCTGATCAGAAAGTTAAGGAGTATGTATACAAAGGGGGGAAGATGTTGGATTTTTGCAATGAGCTTGCTACACTCTTCATGGAGCTAGAGAGTGCGGGAAAAGATTTTAGTGAAAAAGAAAAGGTTAACTGTTTACTGATGAAGTTACCCGATGAGTTCGAGAACATAGTCAACCGTGTGCAGGACTTACCGGACTAAAGGTGGATATAGAACTCAGTGGTAGGGATGATTCTCGTTCGAGAGAATACGATTGAGATCTAAAGAGGAGGAAAGAGTGGCCAAGCCTTGGCAACTGCGACCGATTGGAGGAACAAGGATTCCTGGAAACCGGTCGGAAACTATTGCGGGAGGGAGCAGAAAAATCAGACCGACGAGTTCGGACCAAGAACTCCCAAAGGTTTATGTCATTTTTGTAAGAAACCTGGGCACTATATGGCAGAGTGCACTAAACTAACCGAGCTTCGGTTAAAGGAGGGGCAGACCGGTGGTACCCCGAGAGGAAAGAAAAAGGCCATTGTGACACAGGTACATGAGGCGGAATCCGAGACGAGGACGATGAGCTCTTTTTGGATGAGGAGTTGGAGGCGAAAAACGAGGTCGAAATACCACGAAGGCAGAAATGTGCTTACGGTGGATTGAAAGGTGAAGCAGGCTGGATTGTAGATTCAGGTGCCTCCATGCACATGTGTAAGGATAGGCACCTGTTCACTAAGATAAGAAATATTCCCATCGTAGAGATAGAGTACGGGGATGGAACGATAGTCACCACTACTCTTGTAGGATCGGTAGATTTGAAAGTGTTAGTAGAAGGAAAGACATCCATAGTAACATTCTCCGATGTATTGTTTATTCCGGAGCTGAACAAAAACCTCATCTCTACATCCGTATTAGATGATAAGGGTTTTTTTCTAGCACTAGGGAAGGAGTCTTTACTGCTAGTTTTGAGGAGGATGTCAATTTCAAAGCTGAGAAAGGTAGCCATGGGATGTTTAGGCTGATTTTAAGTAATGAAAAGAAGAAACTTTATTATGTTGGTGTTCATGATATTATGATGTGGCATAAGAGGCTTGGGCATGTGAATCTAGACAAGTTAAGAGAGATGAAAAAGATGGGAGTGGTGGAAGGGATTAAGTTTAGTGAGAATGATAATATAAGTGATTGTAGTGAATGTGCTCAAGGTAAAACACACAGATTACCCTTTCCTAAAACAGCCACCTATAAGGGAGAAAAAATTCTAGATCTAGTACACACCGATATTTGGGGACTGGCTAAAGTGCCCTCACCGGGGGAGAAGAGATATATGATGACTATCACTGATGATTGGTCTCGGTATTCCCGAGTGTATTTTTTGAAAAACAAGTCCGAAGCACAAGATTGTTTTAGACAATATAAAGCATGGAGCGAAAAACTTCATGAAACTCCAATCAAGAGAATAAGGAGTGACAATGGTGGAGAGAATACTTCTAACCAGTTTGAGGATTTTTTGAGGGAAGATGGGGTCCAACACCAAAAGACAGTTCCAGAAAACCCGGAACAGAATGGGGTAGTTGAAAGGTTAAATAGAACACTAAGTGATAGTGCTAGAAGTATGTTGTCAGATAAGAAGATAGGAAAAAGGTTTTGGGCAGAAGCAATGAATTGTGCTAATTACCTCAAAAATAGAGTTCTTACTTCAGCTATAAAAGATCAAACACCTTATAAGAGATGGACAGGCCGGAAACCAGACTTATCTCACTTAAATGTTTTCGGCAGTCAAGTATTCAGTCTAGATACACATCGGTCTAATTAGAAGCTAGATCCTAAAGGAAAACCGGGATACTTATTAGGATATGATGAGGATGTTAAAGGATATAGAGTTTATGATCTAAAAGGAGAAGATATAATCTTAATAAAGCATATAGTAGTTATGGATGAAGGAAAGTCTGTGGATCCCTTCAAATATACAAAGTCAGTAAAAATCAGATTTGAGTCATAAAATTCCGATGACTTTGAGCTCCCTAACTATCCGGGTTTTAGAGAAGATGACATTCTTGCAGATACAAATCAGACCGAAAAGGACTCGGCTGTGGAAACTCTAGTGACAACTCTACCCGAAGCGCAAGACGTGGTGGAAATTGATTCGGAATCAAGGGATAGGGGAGAAGCCGATTTTGTTCGAAAGAATCCACGAGAACCATCTATTCCGGCCTCAGATTTTGAGGGGGGAAGGAGAAGTAGCAAAAGACTACAAGAAAAACAGGTTAATAACAAGGTAACTAAACTATCTCATCAAGATGAACCTCAAACTTATGGAGAGGCGATGACTTGTCCAGAAAGAAACCGGTGGAAGACAGCCATCAATGAAGAGATGGCCTCAATTATGGCAGCCGATACTTGGGAGCTGGTGGATTGTCCACCTAACCGAAAACCAATCGGTTGTAAGTGGGTTTTCAAATTATAACTGAACCCAGATAACACAATCGAGCGCTACAAGGCCCGATTAGTGGCAAAGGGATTTACACAAAAAGAGGGAATTGACTACGAGGAAACCTTTGCCCCGGTGGTCACATTTCCCTCCGTCTGCATACTTCTCAGCTTGGCAGCAGCAAAAGACATGGAAGTGCACCAGATGGACATCAAGACAGCGTTTTTGCATGGATAATTGGAAGTGGAGATCTTCATGCGACAACCCGAAGGGTTTGTGGAGGAAGGAGAGGAGAGTAAGGTTTGCCGACTAATTAAATCTCTTTATGGTTTGAAACAGGCGCCTCAACAGTGGAATAATAAGCTTGATGAGTTTCTTACCGGTCTGGGATATATCCGCATCAGCTCAGATCACTCAATCTATGTTTTCGAAGATGAGGAAGGTTTTATATTTATTGGAATTTATGTTGATGATTTACTTGTCTTAAGTAAATCAATGGAAAAAATTAATAATTGAAAACCAATCTTAAAGGGAGATTTGAATTGAAGGATATGGGGGAAGCAAAATATATTTTGGGAATTCAAGTAGAGAGAGACCGGAAAAGAAAAATTATAAGATTGACTCAAAAGGAAGCAATAGGGAACATGTTTGAAAAATTTCAAATGGATAAAGCTAATAGTTGTACAACTCCAATGGAGTTGAAGAAGGGAAGTGAGGGGAGTGAGGAATAAGGAGTCATAGTCTTATACGAGGAATTATCTCCTGAAGAACAAAAGTTCATGCAGACTATTCCTTACAGGCAAGTAGTGGGAAGTCTAATCTATTTTATGAATTGTACCCGGCCGGATTTAGCTGCAGCTGTAGGAGTGCTGAGTAAAAGTCTAAATGCTCCCACTAAGAGGGATTGGGAGGCAGCTAAGAGAGTCCTTAGATATTTGATAGGAACTAGGGATCTATGGTTGCATTTGGGTGGGGAGAATACTGACATCACTACTTGGAGTGATTCCAGTTATGGTGATGTTCCGATGAGGAGATGCACTTCTGGATATGTATTATATGTGGGTGATGGGGCTTGCTGTTGGAGTAGCAAAAAGCAAAAAGTTATTGCTCAGTCCACCATGGAGGCTGAGTATATGGCCTCTTGCTCTGCTGTAAAAGAATTGATGTGGGTCAAGTCTTTGCTTGGCGAGCTTGGTCACCCTAAGAGTGGTGTGCAGAATTTTTTTTGTGATAATCAGGCAGCAATCACTATTTCTGCCAATCCTAAATATCATTTTAAAGCCAAACACATGGACATTAGCCTCAGCTTTGTTAGAGAGAAAGTAGAAAACAAAATAATCAGTGTAGAGTACCGACCAGATAGTGATGTCCACTTCAACATATCGCGATAAAAAATATATCTAGCTATCGGCCGATATATCGCAAAAATATCGCGATATTCACCTCCTCGATATATCGAAGCGATATATCGATTATCGACCACCCAAAATTCGTTACATATCGAATATCAGCGTGGGGCCCTTGAAACCCAACACTAAGTGTCCTTTTTTTTAAACCAATAAATTAGTGGTAAGAAGTTAGACAACTCTTGTAGCTAACTTTTGATACAATTTCAAACTTTCCCTATGTCAAATACCCGTTTGCTTTTGCGTTTGTTAGTATGGTGTGTGAAGGAGTAAACCTTGTAGTCGTATCCTAGACGCTTCGTACAAACAATTGCGCTATTTCTTGACGCTTTTCATGGTGTCATATACCGTCAAAAGTATTTTTAGGTTTCTGAACAAAATTTCGCATACATTTTTATGATATTTTTCACCCATAAGTTTACCGTAGCAACACACTATTCAATCAAAAATCCGCCATTCAAAACTATTTTCTCATGCCCAATTATTTTAGCAAAGTGCCAAATAAGGATAAAGTACATTATGGCGTTAAAGGCACATTCCCATGTAATCAAAACTTAGTCTTGCTAATTCGTTTTTAAACATAGATTTTACGTAGTATTTTCAAAGCGTTCTCCTGTAACTCAATGAAGTCGTTACTTTAAATTGTGATGGATGTAGACGTGGGTGTAATTTGTGGCTTTTGTAGACGGCTACAAAACTTGTGACAATCGATGACGTTTACAAAATGCGATGGTTGTAGGCGTCTAGTTTTCTTCTGACATTGCATATATTTAGGGTTTGTGACATTTTGACCCTCACTTATGATAACGTCAATATCACTAATTCCCAAATTTTTTGCAATGGTTTCACGATTTTGTTTTTCGTCCTTTCTCACTATACTTGCCATGAAAATATGCCCAACGACAATAAAAAGTCATATCTTTCAGAGATCTTTCATTTTATACCAATATTGTCGTTATTCACTATAAGAATTGTGAGATAGACGAGGTAGTGGGAGAGAGAGAGAGAAAGAGGCGCCTTCATGGACTTTATTTTTGTGAAATTGCTCTACACATAAAATAGTTTGTACATGATGGGAATGGAGAATTAGTTTTTCTTTTGGTACTCCGCATACTGCAACAAAAACAATGGAAAACCTTAGACGTGTGTAACAACGTCTGTCGGTTCGTTCACATCTTCAAACATTAATTAAAATCACCTCGCGAGGTGATTTTGTAGAAATTAAAGGTTATTTTAGTATTTTTTAGGTTTTGTAAAATTCAGAAAAAAAAGCAGAGGCAGTCTATCTCTAACTCCTCTCTCCAGCTTCCACATTTGTCGTAGTCACTAAAAGTTGGAGAGGGAGATAGAGCCATGGCCGCCTATGCTATCCCGACGGGGATATATATTAGGTTAGTAGATTTTACCAAAATAGATTTGACGAGCCCAAGATTTGAACCGGGTACCTACCGTCCGTCAAAATAGTTAGTAGCCGGTAACCTTAGCCAACTAACCTAAACCAGAGATGTATGATATAGCGTATGATAGTTATTTAAATGTTTACACATCGGCTAACTTCATTTAACGTGATATTTAGACATAGATACAGTTTGTAATGTACGGCGTACGGCACATCCGAAACGGATACCGCGCATTTTGTTTCAAAGGCGAAACAAACATTGCGCAAGTATTTATGACGGCCACGATTGTAATCCGGCGTGATCGGACGGCCACGAAGCATGCCGAGATCACGCAATAGGTTTTTGGCAGTTTGCGGTCGACGTCACATCAATCGCCACGTGAAACTCTGAGACCTCCATTGGCCCTCAGAGTATGCAGATCCAAAAGAAGCTAATCTAGATAGTGCCGACTCCAAGTTAATATAAACCCAAGTGACTGACCCCTTGACAGTCAGAACCCCAATATAGATTCACCCCTGTGAAATAACACTTTCTGTGTGCTCAGTTCCACCACAGAATGAGATTTGGACACATTCACCCACTTTGACTTTCCCTTAGAAATACAGCCACCCTGGCAGAAAAAAACTCTGACCGACTACACCCCTGTGTAGCTTAGACTCCCCTGAGTCCGCAGCAAAAAGAATCACTGAAAATGGTCAAGTAAATTGATAGTTATGGCTGGCCAAAGTTTGCCATTTATACAGGGTGCTCTCTGGGAGAGGCAGCTGCCTACCCAAAATTTATCTAAGTCCTATTCCCTCTCTAAAACTCTATCTACTGAAGTACGGCACCAATCAAATTACTGTATTGTACAGAAAAGTACAGGTGCCGGTGTACTTTATGTACGGCCATTGTACAACATGGCCAAAATGTCGACACGTGTCATATTCGGATTTGTTCCCGTAATCTCCGGAGTTGCCGCAATCCAATGTAGTGTTACCACGTGTCACTCAATATCGCGGTGATCGCAAACCGCCAAAATCGTACGCCGCGATCTCGGCATCCTTTGCGGCCGTCCGATCAAATTAGATTTCAATCGTGGCCGTCATAAATACCTGCGCGATATTCTTTCGTATTCGTATCGTACGTCGTACTTTACACAACTGTTTCTATGCAGTATGCATATAGTTCTAGTTAAATGAATTTGTCTTATTGTAACTGTTTAAATAAACGTCATACCCAGTAATATCTAACACAATTTAGACTATCTGGATAAGACTACCGGCAATCGTGGTTGTGACAAATGGCAGGTACCAGGATCAAATCATGGCTCTGTCAAAACTACCTTTTAGAGAAAACCCCCTATAAAACAACTGTCTGTCTCCCTCTAGACAGCACAGGCAGCCATGGCTAACTCCTCCTCCAGTCTTCAGTGACTGCGACAAGTGTGGGGACTTGAGGAGGAGTTAGAGGCAGGCTGTCAATATCTACTATTTTGCTTTTTATTTTGCAATCTCTAGACCTAGAAAATACTTGAATTCCAACACTCCCCTTATTTTCTAGTTTATTTTTCTTTCAACTTCCACAAACAAGTAAACAAACATCCCCTCCCCTTTTTCCTTTTTTTTTTTTTTTTTTTTTTTTCTTTTTCCTTTTCCTTTCATAAAACTTAAGTATTTAACACAGTGCATTAAATGAACTGAAATGATAATTGTATTACACATTTTATTTAACATCCCATTTTTCTTAAATTCGAGCAAAGATTTTATCCACTTCATCACTCTTTCATCCACACACAAACCGATTTCCCTCTTGCGATCCAAGGAGCCAGCCCCATTTCCAATCTGCAACATACACCTAGATGCTAACCCTTTTACTGGCACATCTTCGTCACACCAAGTAGTGATGTCAAATCCATCCACCCCCAAATATTCCCAAAAACCACTAGTCCCCACTAAGTTCCTCATAAGATCTACATCTTTCGTACTCATATTTTTATCCATGATAATTACCCCATTTTCTGAACTTCCCTCACTCTCTCCCATGGAATTCTTTCCACTATTAATTTCTAATTTAATTCCCAATAAATATTTCTTCTCCCCTAAACCTTTAATCAAATATTTCTCTTCTCCCCTATCCTTTGAAACCTCTTCGAGTTTCACTTCTCCCCTTTCCTCGGAATCCGTTGAAGTCTCCCTTTCCGACCAGTTTTCTGGTTCCCTATTATCTATAAAGTTATCCTGATTAATTTTATCTTTCCCGTTTTCACTTATGGATCCTAGAACTGACTTTCTCATTTCTAAGTCATACACTCTACACTCCTCGACATCTTGAAGTACCTCCTCTCTCTTTACTTCCCTTATACCTCCAAAAGCACACTGTTGTCTTCGTGCAATTACTGTGTGCTTTTCTTTCTTCCCCATACTACTAATCCGGAGAAGCTCTAAAATATCTTCATCCTCTTTCTCCTCTTCCCCTACTTCCTCCTCATCCACATTCCAACTTCTAAGTTTTTCCAAACAAGGGCATTCCTCCATATAATGACCCGGTTCCCTACAAAAGAAGCAAGCCCCCCTTTTCAAAGCTCCCCTTTCTTTACCTCTCCCTCTCTTTCCACCAAAGTTCCGATAAGGTTTACCTTTGTCTTTCTTTCTCTCATCACGCTTCCGCTCGTCACCACCGTTCCTCTCATCACGTTTCCGCTCGTCACCGCCGTTCCTCTCATCATGCTTCCGCCAATCACCACCAGCTGAAAATGCATTGACCCTGTCCTTTCCCCTACGAAGCTCCAAAGTGCTTTCCCTTACAAGAATTATCCCCATGGTAAAGCTCGAAGTCCATGAGGAGCCATCCATTGCCTGCATACGATAAATAATGCTTTCGTACTCACTTGGGAGTTTCATAAGTAGTGTATTAATCTTACCCTCCTCAGATTCAACACATCCCGCACTAGCTAGCTCAACATATAACGCAGCAATATCATTGCAAAACTCTATCATGCTACCGCCTTTATAAACATAGGCATCTATTTCCTGTTTTACTAATTGCTGCCTCTGAATAGTCTCACTCTTATAAATCTGAATTAGTACTTCCCATATCTCTGAAGACTTGGTTAGACTTAAAAGAGTGATAGCTATCGACTTAGACACATATCTAAGTATGAGATGTTTTGCTATAATGTTTTTGTATTCCCATACTTTTCTGTCATTTTCTTCAGTTTTAATCCTTACCTGTGGTACCATAGCTGAGAGCCTAGCTCCCCTCACCATAGGTGTCCCTTTTTCCTTATCCCCTATTTCCCCATCCACGGAAAGATTCTTCCCTTCACCTTCCGTTGCATCTGAGCTCCGGATGATATTCTGGGCAGCCTCAGATGAATCTCTATAGTAAGCTCCTCCAAAGCCAGGTGGCGGACATCTCACTTGTCCCGAAACAATTCCCCATAAGTGTTTCTCAAAAAGCAATCCCGCCATTGTAAACTCCCAATAGGTGAAGTCTGTTCCATCAAACATAGGCACCCTAGATGGTGGGCCCATAACCTGAAACTCTGAGACCTCCATTGGCCCTCAGAGTATGCAGATCCAAAAGAAGCTAATCTAGATAGTGCCGACTCCAAGTTAATATAAACCCAAGTGACTGACCCCTTGACAGTCAAAACCCCAATATAGATTCACCCCTGTGAAATAACACTTTCTGTGTGCTCAGTTCCACCACAGAATGCAAAGTTAGAATATGAGATTTGGACACATTCACCCACTTTGACTTTCCCTTAGAAATACAGCCACCCTGGCAGACAAAAACTCTGACCGACTACACCCCTGTGTAGCCTAGACTCCCCTGAGTCCGCAGCAAAAAGAATCACTGAAAATGGTCAAGTAAATTGATAGTTATGGCTGGCCAAAGTTTGCCATTTATACAGGGTGCTCTCTGGGAGAGGCAGCTGCCTACCCAAATTTTATCTAAGTCCTATTCCCTCTCTAAAACTCTATCTACTGAAGTACGGCACCAATCAAATTACTGTATCGTACAGAAAAGTACAGGTGCCGGTGTACTTTATGTACGGCCATTGTACAACATGGCCAAAATGTCGACACGTGTCATATTCGGATTTGTTCCCGTAATCTCCGGAGTTGCCGCAATCCAATGTAGTGTTACCACGTGTCACTCAATATCGCGGTGATCGCAAACCGCCAAAATCGTACGCCGCGATCTCGGCATCCTTTGCGGCCGTCCGATCAAATTAGATTTCAATCGTGGCCGTCATAAATACCTGCGCGGTATTCTTTCCGGCGTCAAACAAACTGCGCGGTATTTATTTCGTATTCGTACCGTACGTCGTACTTTACACAACTGTTTCTATGCAGTATGCATATAGTTCTAGTTAAATGAATTTGTCTTATTGTAACTGTTTAAATAAACATCATACCCAGTAATATCTAATACAATTTAGACTATCTGGATAAGACTACCGGCTATCGCGGTTGTGACAAATGGCAGGTACCAGGATCAAATCCTGGCTCTGTCAAAACTACCTTTTAGAGAAAACCCCCTATAAAACAACTGTCTGTCTCCCTCTAGACAGCACAGGCAGCCATGGCTAACTCCTCCTCCAGTCTTCAGTGACTGCGACAAGTGTGGGGACTTGAGGAGGAGTTAGAGGCAGGCTGTCAATATCTACTATTTTGCTTTTTATTTTGCAATCTCTAGACCTAGAAAATACTTGAATTCCAACACCACGTGGCACAATCCCATTGGATTACGTCATCACCAAGGATTCCAGGAACGAATCAAAAAATGACATGTGACGACTTTTGGCCATGTCGTACAATGGCCGTACATAAAGTACAACGGCACGTTTACCTTTATGTACGATACACTATTATGATTGGTGCCGTACTTCCGTAGATAGAGTTTTAGAGAGAGATACGACTTAGAAAAATTTGATAGACTAGACCTTCTCTCCCAGAGAGCTGCTGTACAAAAAGGTCAACTTTGACCTTTCATAACTTACTGCTCAAGGGAGCAAATTCACAAATTCTTTTTGCTATCGACTCAAAGGAGTCTTGACTTTACAATGGTAAAGGTGGTTAGAGTTTCTGTATGCCAGGGTGGCATTTATTCTTGCTGAAACACAAAGGGGTCAGGGTTATCCTACAGGCTTCGTGTGAGCTGCCTACTCTGAGGTCCTATGGAGGTCTCAGATTTGCAAGTTATGGGCCAACCATCTAGGGTGCCCATATTCAATGGAGCTGGCTTCATATACTAGGAAAGTATGATGACTGGAGCTCTATATGAGAAACGGTTTTGGGGAATAGTGAGTGGACGGGTGAGGCGTCCATCCAGTCTTGGGATACCTCCAGGGTTTACAGGAGGCAGATTCACTAGAGATGCAAATCCATCTTCAACGGAGGAGACAAAGGAAGGAGAGGTGGTGGACAAAGGAAAAGAGAAGAAGACAGTCACACCAATAGCAACCGGTTCGGAATTCATGTCACCTATTCCGAGAAACGAGGAGAAAGATATCGATACCTAGGACTACAACAATATGGCGGCTAAGCAATTCATCCTTCGCCCTCTTACGCAAGGGCTTGCATCTCCCCATTTGCAGGTAGAGAGGGCATCCGATCTTTGGGTGGCTCTCATAAAGATGTACTGAAGTGGTACGATTCAGCAACAACAGTTGGGTGATCAGAAAATTAAGAAGTATGTATACAAAGGAGGGAAGATGTAGGATTTTTGCAATGAGCTTGCTACACTTTTCATGGAACTGGAGAGTGCTGGAAAAGTATTTAGTGAAAAGGAAAAGGTTAACTGTCTACTGATGAAGTTACCCGATGAGTTTGAGAATATAGTCAACCGTGTGCAGGACTAGGCGGACTCAAGGTGGATTTGGAATTCAGTGGTAGGGATGATTCTCGTTGGGAGAATACAATTGAGATCCGAAGGGGAGGAAAGAGTGGGCAAGCTTTGGCAGCTGGGACTGATTGGAGAAACAATGATTCCAGAAAACAGACTGGAAATTATCGAGGGGAGGGGCAGAAAAGTCAGACCGAGGAGTTCGGACGAAGGACTCCCAAGGGTTTTTGCCATTTTAGTAAGAAACCGAGGCACTATATGGCTGAATGCACTAAGTTAATCGAGCTGCGGTTAAAGGAGGGGCAGACCGGTGGTTCCTCGAGAGGAAAGAAAAAGGCCCTTGTGACACAGGTACATGAGGAGGAATCTGAGGACGAGGACGATGAACTCCTATTGGATGAGGAGTTGGAAGCAAAAAACGAGGTCGAAATTCCACGAAAGCAGGTATCTGCTTTCGGTGGATTGAAAGTTGAAGCAGGTAGGATTGTACACTCAGGTGCATCCATGCACATGTGTAAAGATAAACACCTGTTCACTAAGATAAGAAAGATTCCCACCATAGAGATAGAGTACGGGGATGGGAGGATAGTCACTACTACTCTTGTAGGATCGGTAGATCTAAAAGTGTTAGTAGAAGGGAAGACATCCATAGTTACATTCTCCGATGTATTGTTTGTTCCGGAGCTGAACAAAAACCTCATCTCTACGTCTGTATTAGATGATAAGGGTTTTGATACTAGGATTAGGAAAGGAGTCTTTACTGCTAGTTTTGAGGAGGAAGTTTATTTTATTGCTGAAAAAGGTAGCCAAGGGATGTTTAGGCTGATTTTAAGCAATGAAAAGAAGAAACTTTATTATTCTGGTGTTCATGATATAATGTTGTGGCATAAGAGGCTGGGCATGTGAATCTAGATAAGTTAAGAGAGATGAAAAAGATGGGATTTGTGGAAGGAATGCAGTTCGGTGAGAGTGAGAATCTAAGTGATTGTAGTGGATGTGATCAAGATAAAGCACACAGGTTACCCTTCCCAAAAACTGCTATCTATAAGGGAGAAAACATTCTAGATTTAGTACACACAGATATTTGGGGGCCAGCCAGAGTGCCATCACCTGGGGGGAAGAGATTTATGACGACTATCACCGATGATTGGTCTCGGTATTCCATGGTGTATTTTTTGAAAAATAAGTCAAAGGCTTAGGAATGTTTTAAACAATATAAAGCATGGAGTGAAAAACTCCATGAAACCTCAATCAAGAGAGTAAGGAGTGACAATGGTAGAGAGTATACCTCTAACCAGTTTGAGGATTTTTTGAGAGAAGATAGAGTGCAATTGCTGAAAATCTTGAGCAGAATGGTGTAGCTAAAAGATTAAATAGAACACTGAGTGATAGTGCTAGGAGTATGCTATCAGATAAGAAGATAGGAAAGAAGTTTTGGGCCGAAGCAATGAACTGTGCAAATTATCTCAAGAATGGAGTTCTTACTTTAGCTATAAAAGGTCAAACACCTTATGAGAGATGGCCGGTCGGAAACCAGACATATCTCACTTAAAGGTTTTCGGCAGTCAAGTATTCAGTCTAGATATAGATCGATCTAATTGGAAGCTAGATCCTAAAGGAAAACCGGGATACTTATTAGGATATGATGAGGATGTTAAAGGATATAGAGTTTATGATCTAAAAAGGGAAGATATAATCTTAGTAAAGCATCTAGTAGTTATGGATGAAGGAAAATCTATAGATCCCTTTAAGCATACCAAGACAGTCAAAATCAGATTTGAGTGAGAAATTTCTGATGACTTTGAGCTTTGTAACTATCCAGGATTTCAAGAAGATGATGATCTTGCAGGTACGGATCAGATCGAGAAGGACCCAAATGTGGAACCCTTAGTATTAACTCCAACCGAAGCGGAAGATGTGGTGGAAATCGAACCGGAATCAAGCGATAGGGGAGAAGTACAAACTGTTCGGAAGAATCCAAGAGAGCCATCTATTCCGGTAACCGAGTTTGATGGAGGAAGAAGAAGCAGCAAAAGACTACAAGAGAGACAAGTTAACAATAAGGTAACCAAACTGTCTCACCTCGATGAACCTCAAACTTATATTGAGGCAATGACTTGTCCTGAAAGAAACAGGTTGAAGACAGCCATTAATGAGGAGATGGCCTCAATTATGGCAGCCGATACATGAGAATTGGTGGATTGTCCTGCTTATAGAAAGCCAATCGGGTGTAAGTGGGTATTTAAGCTGAAACTCAACCCGGATAACACCATTGAGCGCTACAAGGCTTGATTAGTGGCGAAGGGATTTACCCAGAAAGAGGGAATTGACTACGAGGAGACTTTTGCTCCAGTCGTCAGGTTTCCTTCGGTTCGCATACTTCTCAGTATGGCGGCAGCAAAAGACATGGAAGTGCATCAGATGGACATCAAGACGGCCTTCCTACATGCAGAGTTGGAAGAGGATATTTTTACGCGACAGGCTTAAAGATTTGTGGAGCAAAAGGAGGAAAGCAAGGTATGTCGATTGATCAAATCTTTGTATGGGCTGAAACAGGCGCCTCAGCAATGGAACAAGAAGCTTGATGAGTTTTTTTCGGGTTTGGGATAAATTCCGATCAGCTCAGATCACTCAATTTATTTGTTTGAATATGAGGAAGGAATTATTTTTTATTGCAATTTATGTTGATGATTTGCTTGTTTTAAGTAAATCTATGGATAAAATAAATGAGTTGAAGAATGATTTAAAAGGAAGATTTGAGATGAAGGATATGGGAGAAGCAAGGTATATTTTGGGAATTCAGGTAGAGAGAGATAGAGATAGAAAGATAATAAGATTAACTCAAAAAGAGGCCATTGGAAACATGTTAGAAAAATTCCAAATGGACAAGGTTAATAGTTGTACCACTCCTATGGAATTAAAGAAGGGATGTGAGAGGAGTGATGAAGAGGGAGTTATAATCTTAGATGATGAGGTAGGCCCGGAAGAGAAAAGATTTATGCATACCATCCCTTATAGACAAGTAGTGGGCAGCCTAATATATTTCATGAATTGTACCCGTCCGGACATAGCCGCAGTTGTAGAAGTACTAAGTAGGAGTCTGAATGCTCCCACTAAGAAAGATTGGGAGGCAGCTAAGAGAGTCCTTAGATATCTCATAGGAACTAGGGATCTATGGTTGCATTTGGGTGGGAACAATACTGACATCACCACTTGGAGTGATGCCAGCTATGGGGATGCTCCTATGAGGAGATGCACATCTGGATATGTATTGTATGTGGGTGATGGGGCTTGATGTTGGAGCAGCAAGCAGCAAAAGTTCATTGCTCAGTCCACCATGGAGGCTGAGTACATGGCTTCTTGCTCTACTGTAAAAGAATTAATGTGGGTCAAGTCTTTGCTTGGTGAGCTTGGTCATCTTAAGAGTGGTGTCCAAAAAGTGTTTTGTGATAATCAGGCTGCCATTGCCATTTCTGCCAATCCTAAACATCACTTTAAAGCCAAACACATGGATATCACACTAAGCTTTGTTAAGGAGAAAGTAGAAAACAAGATAATCAGTTTGGAGTATAAACCAGATAGTGAAATGGTAGCAGATATGATGACCAAACCTGTTCCTTCCCCTAAACTAATTTTCTGCCTAGAGAAGTGTGGTCTTAAAATAAACAGTGACTAGAAAATAAGAGAAGTGTAGAAATTAAAGGTTATTTTAGTATTTTTTAGGTTTTGTAAAATGCAGAAAAAAAGCAGAGGCAGTCTGCCTCTAACTCCTCTCTCCAGCTCCCACACTTGTCGTAGTCACTGAAAGTTTGAGAGGGAGATAGAGCCATGGCCGCCTATGCTATCCAGATGGGGATATATATTAGGTTAGTAGATTTTACCAAAATAGATTTGACGGGCCCAAGATTTGAACTGGGTACCTACCGTCCGTCAAAGTAGCTAGTAGCCGGTAGCCTTAGCCAACTAGCCTAAACCAAAGATGTGTGATATAGCGTGTGATAGTTATTTAAATGTTTACACATCGGCTCAATTCATTCAACGAGATTTTAAGACATAGATACAGTTTGTAATGTACGGCGTACGGCACATCTGAAACGGATACCGCGCATTTTGTTTCAAAGGCCAAACAAATATTGCGCAAGTATTTATGACGGCCACGATTGTAATCCGGCTTGATCGGACGGCCACGAAGCATGCCGAGATCACGCAATAGGTTTTTGGCGGTTTGCGGTCGACGTCACATCAATCGCCATGTGGCACAATCACATTAGATTACGGCACCTCCAAGGTTTCTAGGAACGAATAAAAAAATGACATGTGTCGACTTTTGGCCATGTCGTACAATGGCCGTACATAAAGTACAACGGCACGTGTACCTTTATGTACGAGACACTATTATGATTGGTGATGTACTTCAATAGATAGTGTTTTAGAGAGAGATAGGACTTAGAAAAATTTGATAGACTGGACCTTCTCTCCCAGAGAGCTGCTGTACAAAAAGGTAAACTTTGACCCTTCATAACTTACTGCTCAGGGGAGCAAATTCAGAGATTCTTTTTGCTATCGACTCAGGGGAGTCTTGCCTTTAAAGGGGTAAAAGTGGTCAGAGTTTTTGTCTGCCAGGGTGGCAGTTATTCTTGCTGAAACACAAAGGGGTCAGGGTTATCCTAGAGGCTTCGTGTGAGCTGCCAACTCCGAGGTCCTATGGAGGTCTCAGAGTTGCAGATTTCCGTACAAATTTGAAGATGATTTAGAGGGACCCAAAAGTGGGTCGAAACGTGCTAGTCAACAAAGTGCATTACATTTTAAGTTTTAAGGTAATGTAAATTGTACTGTGGAAATTTCATTTTTTTTGGTATGGCTGCAAATTTTCTCTTTGCGGGCTAAGTTTCAAAAGAAAACGACATGAAAAAATTTATGGTGTGTATTGGTATTGTTTTGTCAATAACCAATATATCCCTTTTTTTGGCTTAACCGATAATTGATATATTGGCACAATATATCGGTATTTGTGTTATCGCGGTAAAAAACCGATAATATCGGCTTTTTATCACGATAACATCCCTAATGATCACCATTGACGATAATTGTATGGTTTTTTCCGTACTGATGTACGAATAATTGTCCGTAATAACTCGTGTTATACAGAGTACGGAGCAGATTGCCATATGTGGCATACCACGCTATACACAGTCAGTAATATAATACGATGCATTATAACGTACTATTTTATATAGTAATATAATTTGTTCTACTTATGGCCGATAAGGAATTTGTTTGTCTCGGAGCGATATATGGAGACCCCTCACTGTTCGATAACCGCTAACTACCGATATTGATTTTATCGCGCCAAGTTTTTTGCCGATACACAACACTAGAAAAAACCCTTACTTTTTCACATGGGAACGTGCCCTAAGTACGTATACATATAAGTAAATCGATAATAGTGTTGCAAAAAAGCAGGACGAAAAACATTTAAGTTGCGTTATGGTTCAAGTATTTGGTAATATATTCCTTTTTCGAGAAGAGTCGGGAGCAAGTATCTGTTTTTCTACTTGTTTTCACCACGGTTTACTATTATAGAAAAATGTTGCCGACGCGAGTTCATACCTTGTAAATACTAGTGTTGGGTACGGAGGAGGACTTGTTGCCGATATTCGATATATATCGAATTTCAGGTACCCGATAATCGATATATCGCTTCGATATATCGAAAATCAAATTATCGCGATATATCGCCGATATATTGTATCGTCGATATATCGAGGCATTTAAAAAAATAAATAATGAAATTTTTCACAGGTCTCCAAAGTCACGTGCCTTAGAACAAGGTGACCGTAAGATCTTTGCCGAAAAGAAGTACGGTTTTTTCCTGAAAGTCAGCAGAGTGAAGGAGATCTC
>JBBHKE010001099.1:282738-328309 GCA_037447655.1 Zygnema cylindricum | reverse complement strand
ATACCCGTTAATACTCATTAATACCCATTACACCCATTACACCCATTAATACCTATGACACCCATTAATGCTCATTATAACCATTGATACCCATTACACCCATTATATCCATTATATCCATTAATACCCATTAATACCCATTACACCCATTGATGCTCATTAATGCCCACTATAACCATTAATACTCATTAAATCCCATTACATCTATTTCAACCATTAATACCCATTATATCCATAAATGCCCATTAATTCCCATTAATATCCATTGATACTCTAAAATACCCATTATACCCATTATGTTTGTAAATACCCATTAATACCCATTACACTCATTAATACTTATTAATGCCCATTAAAACCATTAATACCCATTAATACCCATTGATACTCATTAATACCCACTATACCCATTAATACCCATTAGGAAAAAAAGAAAAGCTTAGAGACTCAAGTTCGAGAAAGATAGACAAAAGCTTAAGTATTAATGTTTTGAGGAAAAGAGTTTGGGGAAAAAAAGAAGAAGCTTAGGTGTAGGGAAAAAAAAAAAACTTAAATATCAAAGTGTGAGTTAAAAAATAAAAGCTTGAATATTAAAGTTTGAAGGAAAAAATAAAAGCTTAAAAAAAATAGTTTGAGGGATAAAAAGGGAGAAGGTTAAATATCAATGTTGAGGGAAAAATAAAAGCTCAAAAATTAAATTTTGAGGAAAAAACAAAGAAAAGCTAAAATATTAAACATTTGAAAATGAAAAAGGAAAGCTTAAATATAAAGGTTTGAGAAAAAAAAAAAACCGCTTAAAAATTGAAGTTTGAAGGAAAAAAAAACAACTTAAAATTTCTGTGAAAAAAAAAGAAAAGCTCAAAAAATAAAGTTTGAAAAAAAATAAAAGCTTAAAAATTGAAGATTTGGAAAAACAAAGAAAAGCTTTAAGATTGAAATTCAAAAAAGAAAAAAAAAAAAAACTTAAATATTAAAGTTTTAAGGGGGGAAAAGGCTGAAAACTTACTTTGGACTTACGACTGGGGAATTCGCCGATGAAGAATTTTGTCCTTTTGTGAGAGAAGGGAGTTGAGACTTTGGAGAATTTTCTCCCGACTTTATTTTTTCAAAATTTACCGAGTCCTGTTTACCAATCTTTCTTTCGTTTTTTAGGGATTGTAAAAATAAAATTAAAGTTCCCAAATTATGGGACGAAAATAGATTTACATTCAACCAATGTCGAATTACTATTTGCCAGATTTTTTTTTTTTTTTTTTTTTTTTAAGGTAGAAATTTTTAACTTGACTTTTGGACATACGACATTTAAAGGGTTTTTAAGGGCTTTTTAGGGTGTTCTCAGGGTTTTGAAGGTTTAAAGTTTGAAGCTTCTCCGAAGCAATCGAATGTGACAATCTTTGATACGAAGAAAGGTAAAAAAAAAAAGAAAAGGGATAAAATAAAATTCAAAATATAAAAAGAATCGCAATCTCCTAATATGTTCAGACAAGATAAGACTCTAATTTAAACTTTTTAGCAAATCATGGAAATTTTTAAGCAAACCATTTAAATTTTTTAAGCAAACCGTTCAGATTTTTTAGACAAATCATTCAAACTTTCAACAAACCACTCAGTTCCTTTAGCAAACTATTCCAATTTTCAAACAAAACATCAAAATTTTCAGCAAACTATTCAAATTTTTAAACAATCCATCAAAAACTATAAACAAACCATCAAACACGCCATTCAAATTTTTTAGCAAAACATTCAATTTTCACAACAACCATTCAAATTTTTAACAAAAACCCACACCTCACCTCGCTAGATTTTACCGAATCTTCGCCAGAATGACCAAAACTGCCTTCCTCCTTTATCGAAGAACTACTCGCGACAATCGTTGATCTCTCTCTCTCCCTCTCCCTCTCCTCTTGCAAATTCTCCTGTCCCTTCTTTAAACTCTCTTTCTCCCTCTCCTGCTGTACCTCGTACTCCTCCGTCTGTTGCGATAAAAAATAAAGTACCGGTACGACTTTCTCCTCCAAATCCGGTCTAAGTTCTCGCGATTTTTCCACACATTGTAAAGCTAATCTCACAACTATTGCAGCTTTTTCTTTAGGCCAATTTCCCGCGAATTTATCTAATTTCTCGAGTACTTTTTCCGTCGCTTTATCCATTCCTTGTTGCCATCGACTAGAAGTCGAGAGCTCCAAAACGTCTCGAAAAGCTTTACTAACTTCTTCGATATAATCCGAAGAATCGACCATTCTTTGTAATAAAGATTTCAAAACCTCAGCCGAGCTTTGTCTCTCTTTTCGCATTTCACAAACGAGTAAAAGCTCGTGAACCTCGGCAATATCGGAAAAACCAGTCAAAAGTTGTAAAAGAACCAATCCGAGAGCGTAAACATCGGATTGTTTTGTTAACTGCCCGGTTTCTTGTTGGTGTGGATCGATATATCCAAAAGTTCCTCGAATATCGGAAACTAAAGTCGATTTATTGTTTCCGTAAAGCTTTGCGAGTCCCACATCGGCGAGTTTGCAAGAATTGTGCCGATCCAAAAGAACATTCTCCGGTTTCATGTCTCTATGTAAAATTTTCCGTAAATGCATATGTAATAAACCGGCGGACATTTCGGAGGCGATTCGAAAGCGGTCGACCCATAAAAGAGGACGACGAGAAGAAGACGAAAAAGAAGAAGAAGAAGAAGGAGAAGTAGAAGAAGTAGAAGAAGGAGACAATGACTTTATTTCGATCAAACGGTCTTGAAGACTTCCTCCGGAGACGAATTCTGTTACTATAGACATTTGTTCGGCACAAGCTCCGATTAAAAGAACAATATTGGGATGTCGAAGTCGAGCGAGCATCGAAACTTCTCTCCACATATTTTCTTCTTCAGTTTTATGGTCCATGGTTCGAACATGGAGACGCTTAACCGCGACTTTAGTTCCGTAAAGAAGTCCTTTGTAAACCGTACCGAAACCTCCTCCTCCAATCAAATTAGTCGAGGAAAAATGGTCGGTCGCTTTCTCAATTTGCTCCGAGGTTAGTTTCCACAAATCGGGATCATCCATAGTGGAAAAGTTAAGAAAAGTTGGTAAAGAAAAATTAATTGAGAAAAGTTAGTCCAAAAAAGTTAAGAAAAGAAAAGGTAAGAAAAGTTTAGAAAAGTTAAGAAAAGAAAGGCTTAGGAAAGTTAAAGTGATATATTTTAGGTCAAAAAAGGACGAAAGTTTTTCAAAATAGGACGACGAAAGCTTTTCAAGAAAGGACGAAAGAGTTTCAAGAAAGGATTAAAGATTTTGAAAAAAGGTCGAAAGTTTTCCGAGAAAGAACAAAAGGTTTTTAAAAAGGACGAAAGTTTTTCAAAAATGTCGAGAAGTGTTAAAGAGTATCAAAAGGTGTAGGAAATTTTTCAAAAAATGTAAAATAGTGAAGTGTCAAAAAATGTCGAAGATGTCGACACGTGAAAAATCAAAACCATGTTCTGGCATTATCTGCAAAAAAAAAAAAAACAAATAAATAAAACCGTTATAAAATTTGTTTTGTGTTATAGGTTAAAAAAGTTGATTTTTTTTCAAAAAATATCAAAAAGTGTCAACAAATGTCAATTCGTGAAGAACCAACATCACATTCTGGCGTTATTTGTAAATTCACCCTGAAAAAAAAAGGGGGGGGGGGGGGGGGGGGGGGGGGAAGAACTTCAAAAAACTAAAAAGAAGGTAAAGTCAAAATCATACTTCGAAGTTATTATCTGTGGATTAAACCGATTCCCAAAAAAAAAAAAAAAAAAGGTCTTAAGAAATGAATTATATCACGTCAAGGTACGGCTTTATTTACCGTCAACCCCGACCCATTTAAAGTTACTAAGAACCAAAAATTATACATACATATACATACACACACACACACACACACACACACACATATATATATATATATATATATACATACATGTATATACATATATATACATATGTATATATGCATATGTATATACACATATACAAATATATATATAATGTTTTAGGGTTTTTTCAGAATTTTACCATATTTAATCTCCCTAGCTTCATTCCTTCACCAACACACATTTTAGGGTCCCCTTTTTATAAAAACCCCTTGTCAATTTTTTCCCCCTTTTTTTTTAGGGTAAATGCACCCATGTCATCCTTTTTCTACCTTGCCTTAAATTATCTTGTCAAAGGTTTTTTTTTTTTCTATCGAATTGAACATCTAACAACACACAATGACCGATTTCCAATTTCAAGTTTGTCTCTCCTCTCTCCCTCGCCCCCTCCCCCTCCCTCCCCTCACCCCCCCTCTCTCTCTCTCGCTCTCTCTCTCTTTCCCTTCCACCCACTTTTTCGACAAACAAATCAACACTTTATAACACTTCCCTTCTCCTATCCTCCATATTTTGTTTGAAATATCCCGAAACAGAGAGGGAGAGGGGGGAAGTGAGAACGAGGGGAGAGAGAGAGAGAGAGAGAGAGAGAGAGAGAGAGAGAGAGAGAGAGAGAGAGAGAGAATTAGAATTGGCTACACTAAAGAATGTTTGCCACGTGGCTCATTGTGGGCCACTTAACTGAATAGTGTTACTACACTCTATTTTATGATTTTGAGTCAAATGGAAGAAAAGAGAGAGAGAGGTAAGTGAAGGAAGAGGAAGGAATCACGCGAAATTTTGTTATAAACTCTAATTTATGATTTTAGGCCCAAAAATACTCACTCAATTTAGAGTTTATCGACTCTAATAACGATGGGAAGTATAAACAATTACAATCCATCCCACGAAAAAACACGATTACAAATTTTACCCTCGTTTTTCTGTTAGTTTTTTTGATTTGTCTTTTATATTCGTCTTTTTTATTTGTCTTTTTAACTTGTCTTTTTAGTGTCTTTTTAGTGTCTTTCTAGTGTCTTTTAAGTGTCTTTTTAATGTAGTTTTAGTGTCCTTTTCGTGCCTTTTTGCGTCATTTTAGTGTCTATCCGATGTCTTTACAGTGCTTCGTGTCTTTTTGATGTCCATATGATGTCTTTTTAGTGTCATTTGTCTTTTGAGTGTCTTTTTTGTGTCTTTTAAATAAATTCCTGATGTCTACTTAGCAATTTTATGGTGTCTATTTAGTGTCTTTTTTATGTTTTTGCACACCCTTTTTATGTCCTTTTAGTGTCATTTTGGTGTCTATTGACTTTTTAAGGGTTTTTGGCTATTTCATGTCTGTTTTAAGGCCTTCGTGTCTTTTTGATGTCTTTTTTTTTCAATGTCTTTTCAGTGAATTTTTGGTTTCAATTTAGTGTATTTTAGTAAATTTTTGATGTCTCTTTAGTGTCTTTTCAGTGAATGCTTAAAGTCTATTTTTGTGTCTTTTCAGTGAATTTTTGGTGTCAATTTAGTGTCTTTTTAATGAATTTTTGATGTCTATTTAGTGTCTTTTCAGCTTACAGCTGTAGGAAAACAAAATTAATATTAATACTTGAAAAAACTACTCAAAAGAAAAAAAGGGGGGGAGGAGGGGGAATGGGATGCAAACTGTCCTTTGCTTACCTCTTCTCCAACATAACCTTCTCTCTCATTCTACCCCATTTTATTTATCGCTTCTGTCGGCACCTTCATTTTTTTCGCTTCCCTCTTCTCCTTCATATTCTTCCGCTTCCCTCTCTCTCTTACATATTTTTTCGCTTCCCTCTCCCCCCTCATATTAGAAACCGCCCTGCCACCTGTCATTTCAGTTCGTCCCAAATTGAGAGGAAAATCTCCGTACTCAAAATTAAATAAAAATAGATTAACAAAATTATTTGTACTAACGCTAAATTGAAATTGCTTTTCTTGCTTTTTTCGGTTTTATGTTTTTTTTTTTTTTTTTTTTGCTTTTTTGCTTTTTTAGGTTTTTTTGGGTTTTTTTGCTTATCTTACTTTACTTTGTTTTTTTGCTTTTTTTGCTTATTTTGCCTTTTATTATTATTTTTTGTCTTTTCTTTGTCTTCTTTTTTCTGGAAAAAAAATTGGCAACTGGATTAATACTTGACAGCATTTTAACTTTAAGCATTAAAGCAATAATTAATTTAAGAATAAATTAATTATAAGCAAAGCATTAACTGATTTAAGGATTAATTTAAGCATTTAAGCATTAACTAATTTAGGAATTAATTAAAATGAATTTACGCATTAACTATTTTACACATTGATTAATCGAAACAATATTTAATGCAGGCATTAATTACTGTAATTTAATTAGTTTAAACATTAATTGACTTAGGCATTAATGAATTTAAGCATCAATTGAATTCAGCATTAATTAAATGCAAGAATTTATTAATAAGCATTAATTAATTCATTCATTAATTATTGTAAGCATTATTCAATTTATAAATTAATTAATTTAAGCATTAATTAATGTCGCATTAATTAAATTAATTACTAATTAATTTAAGCATTAATTTATAATCCATTTTGACGTCAATTTATTGTAAATCTAAGCATTAATCTTTGGTTAATTTAAGCATTGATTTATAGTCAATTTAAAAATTCACTTTCGGTTAACTTAAGCATAGCTTTAATTCATTCAACTTTATACTTTATTTAAGCATTCATTATCCGATTAATCGTTATAAGAATTACTTTAACGCATCCATTATATATAAATATATATGCATAATATATAATTACATTATACATGCATTTTAATGGATGTAAGAAGCATTTCAATTTTGTAACTCATTTTCCTTTGCGTTTCCCTTCACAACCCTGCTTAACCTGTCACTAAATTAAAAAAAAAAAAAAACTTACCTCTGATAAAAAACATAAGACGTCATGCTGTTTAACTGTTACTCAGTCAGACACTGGAAACTGCAGATTTTAAACCCTAATTTCTATCAAATGTCAGAACCTTAATTATCTCAGAACCCTAATTATCTCAGAACCCTAATTATCTCAGAACCCTAATTATCTCAGAACCCTGATTGTCTCAAAACCCTAATAATCTCAAAACCCTAATTATCTCAGAACCCTAATTTCTGGCAAAACCCTAATACATGTGCAAACCCTAATCAGCCTCTCCGGAAAAGAGCCAATTCCTGAGGAGCTCTACAGCGGCAAAAAATCGCGAAAAAAATCGGCGAATTATACTGCCTGATACGGAAAAACGGAAAGGTTCCATGGACAAATTTCGTTATTACTTTTTGAAGTGATTCGATGAAGAAATTTTAAATTTGCCTTAATGCCGGTGGATGGTGAATCGTCCAGTTTTAGAAAAAACCGTACCTAAATTTTGCGTACGGAACTCAATTCTGATTGGTTCCGTACATCAGTAGATAGAGTCTGTGAGAGAGATAGGACTTAGAAAAAAAATTAGAAGATAGGACCCTCTCTCCCAAAGAGCTTCTGTACAAAAGGTCAACTTTGACCCTCCATAACTTACTGTTCAGGGGAGCAAATTCAGAAATTCTTTTTGCTATCGACTCAGAGGAGTCTTCCCTTCACAGGGGTGCAGGTGGTCAGAGTATTTGTCTGCCAGGGTGGCAGTTATTTTTGCTTAAACACAAAGGGGTCAGGATTATCCTAGAGGCTTCTTGGAAACTGTCCACCTGAGGACTTATGGAGGTCTCAGAGTTTCAAAAGACTTGTCCAAAGAACCAAAAATCTCAACTGCAAAAAGAACAAACTAGTCCAACGGGTCGCGGTGAGCGTAGTCTTTTTCCTTTGAAGTTGCTACGTCACGAGCCGCCACAGCAGTATGCGAAGCCGCGCGAGATGAAATGTGTGACCCAGTCGGATCCACATCGCCAAGCGTCCTCCCAGCACCATGAAGGAAAACCAAGTCAACCCGAGGGCTCCGACAACCCTTGTATTGGGGTCGAGGTGGAAGAATATGAGAAACCTCACGTTTGACTGTTCATCTCGCCTCGGCGCCAATGGCACCAATTGCATCTCGCACCAAATCATGGACGACAGTCCGTTCCCCCCCATGCGAGCAACGAAGCAAATGGATTCCTTCAACATCAATGTTTTGGTTGCAAACGCATCGAGCACCCCCTAAAAGCGGAGGGTGAGGCAAACCCAACCGCAAGCGTAGAGCAGAAGTGAATTGGTCAGGTGATACACGAAGTGTCGAAAAGGTTGGTGTCGCTTGTAGCTACGCACCAGCCCCAGGCCTCGAACACTAACGTAAATGAGCACGCGCTTGAGCAGAAGGTAGCGCCTCCAAGAGTTGTGCAAAATCAGCGACGACCACTTGCTCAAATATGCCTTGTTAAAGTTAGAAGTTAGTGTCGGCCATGAGGGATTGAAAAGGTGGAATTTGGTTTTAAGCGTCTAGAGGTATTAGCGCACGAGCTGAAAGGAGAGCTTGTTGAAATGGAAATAGCCCGTCTTCCACTTAAAAGACAACTTGCGCCAGAATGGGGACATTATCCACAATGGAACGAGAAGTGATGGTAGGCACCACCAAGGCCCAACTACCCAGATATGCCGCTGGCGCAACTTTGGCCACGGAAATCAATCCTAACCAGCCGTTGAAGATTGGGAGGCTGGCTTGTTGACGAACAAGTGGCCCCCTTGGACGATAAAAAATACCATGACCAAAGAGGTGGAGAAGTACACCCAAAATATTGTTATCAAAATCTTTAACGGAAGACAAAAATGAAGTTGTGGGTGGTAGAGTTCGTGCAAGATAAAGAGGGCGCTAAGCAAAACAACGGATTAAGATCGAAAACGCCAACTGTGTGTCTGGCATCTTAGGGAGGTTGTCCCTATGAGAAAGGTCTTTTAACAACGTAAATTGAGTTACTTGGTTGGTGAAAGAAGGTGCACCAATAGGGCAACCTAAGGCCTTTATACCCTCATCTTGGGATACAAGACGAAAGTCGTTGGGGAGCGGGCAATCCGACGACAAACCTCGTAGGCACCAAGCCACACACTTAGATGGTTTGACCGAGAGCCCGATTCGATGAAGTTGGTCCGCAAAATGAGACAAAGCAAAAAAAATTTGATCGCGCGGACCCACGATATGCGGGTCATCCGCAATTGAAGAGAATAAACAACCTGGGAAGGCTGTAGCTGACGCTCGTAATGCTTGAAGATGGGCCAAAGCAAAATATGGGAACATTCTCTGTGATGTTGTTTTTTTAATAAAAACAAAATAGGCGGTTCGATTTGGTATGGAGAGTCGTGGATTTCTGTAAACTACGCTACACCGCGAATCCTAATTAGAGTAATGAAAAAATTAGAGTAAAAAAACAAAAAAAAACAATTTGAGTAATGAACTCTAATTTATGTGATATAACTTTTTCACAGAGGAAGTTTACTCTAATTTATTTAAGTACTCTATATTGGGTTATATCGGCAATAATTATCCGCGCTGAAATAATAAACACTAAATTACATAGATGTACAAAATCTGTCAGCTCGTATAGTTTTGACGTCATTATGATTTTAGTACTATTTGTTGCGCTGAATGTCAGTTAATGTTCACACTGACGACGATGCTGTCGACGGACGAGAGTTATGCGAACGACTTTTTTTTCGATGTGATTGATTTTTTGTTTAGTGCGATTTCAGGTGCGAGCGCGATTTATTAAATCATTATTTGTACCTTTTTACTTAAAAAAATACAGCTTTGCACGGTCGAACGTCGTCCGTACTCCACACTATTTAAAACAAAGCTATATCACAATTTTGTACGCTAATTAAACTTACCTAAACTAGAATAATGAAAAAAATAGAATCGTTTACTCTATTTGATGTCATAGAGTCGAAATTTCGAGCGACCGAACCAGAGTAATTTACTCTAATTACGATTTGCGGTGTAGTAAATCAACGCCCGTTATACGGGCATGGACCGTGTCCTGTTTTATCATGCCCTTTTATCATGCCCCTTTATCATGCCCCTTTATCATGCCCGTTTATCATGCCCTTTTTATCATGCCCCTTTATCATGCCCTTTTATCATGCCCCTTTATCATGCCCCTTTATCATGCCCCTTTATCATGCCCCTTTATCATGCCCCTTTATCATGCCCCTTTATCATGCCCCTTTATCATGCCCTTTTATCATGCCTGTTAAACGAGAATGGACCGTGTCATGTTTATCAAAACGTCTTAGTACTGTTGTAATATTCAAGTCGTCCATACGGATTTTTTTAGACACGACCCAAATCAAAATAACGATTGACGAAAATAACGACACGAAATCGTAATTGTTGAAAAGGACGGCTAACTTCTGAACTGCTAGCATCCTATAATTAGACGATTACGAACTAATGATCTACGGCTTGAAACTCTTTAGTGCACGTGGCGGCTTTATCTTAATTCAATGACACGGTCGAGTAGCAAAGATCTGATGGTCAAGAACGATTATTGAGTGAGTACTTTCAAAGTTACCTGTTCTTTGACTTTAGCATAGAGACAAAGCTACCCATTTGTGCAGGTCGAGGGACAACCCTAACCGTTTGCTGACGTGGGGCGAGGGACAAATCTACTCGTTTGGTGACGTTGGCCAGAGGACACGCAGTTTACGGGTGCAGACGAACAGAAAGTTGGCCCATTTATAGGTTTTCAAACGGACGACCAAAGGTCTATAATTTGTATAAAGATTGTAGATGTTTAGGGTTTTGTGACATTGTGAGGTCATGCCCACTTTGTGACAACGTCAACGTCACTAATCGAAGAACTTTCCGCCATGGCTTCTCGGTTTTGTTATTTCGACTTTTCTCACTCCACTTGCCATCAAAATACACCTAAAGGTAGTCAAAATAATTATTTGTCCAAGATCTTTCATTTCTTACCCGTCTGTTTTGTCGCATTCTAAAACCTCTGAGTAAAAAGCGATAGTGAGAGAGGGAGAGGGGAGAAGAGAGGACTGCGTAAACTTCTGCAAAGGACCCATAAATGAAAGTGGAGGTCCAAGACCCGTGTAATTTTTTTTCCGTACATCAGTGTGACGGACAGAGAGAAAAATAACGAGTATTCTCCCTTGTCCTAAAAAATTTCCGTTTTTGCGGCGCATGCGTGGAATGTTTGCCATTTGTTGTTTGGGTGGTACTTCAACTAAAATCACCTCGCGTGGTGATTATCGATAAAGTATTTTGACGAGTTGTATTCGCTTGCCCGGAGGTCGAAATGAGGAAAACGCCAAAATGAGTGTAAAAGATGACAAACATGGAGTACATTCAAAGTATAACGCTAAGGCCACTTCTCCATCAACCGCCGACAGTAATGTTACGGATAGGTTTAATGTCACTAGAATTTCGTTCACTTCTCTATCAGGTCGTGTCAGCAATGGAATCTGTCGCATAAGTGTCTTTTTTCGATTGGATGCACGTAGATTGCTGTCTTGACGGCGAGCGTCGTCAAAGATTCTAAAAGCAAAAAGTATAAACTCTAAAGTCGTATACGTACAACCAGCCGCAAAATAAAATTTCGCGAATGTACATTTTTTACGTTCGTGTTTTGATGTTGTACCAGCGGTGTACAATTTATAGGTTCCTGTTTTGTCGTAACCAAAATCGAAAATTTGAAAAAAGCAGGCGCAACAAATTCCGGTTGACGATGGATGGTGGTGGAGGCGTCACGACACATTCTTCAACAAACTTTTTTGTGTTGGTTTTTGTCACATCTGATTCCGACCTGTCTGAAGGCGCGTGGCATATGTTGGAAAGCGCGTGGCTCGTACGTGACATTTCCACGCGTAAACGTTTTGCACGTCCGGTAAATGGCTAGTGTCCTAGCCATTCACTGGACGAAGGGACCTTTTGCTTCAAAAACTCATAATCGGACGGTCGATGTAATCGCGCAAAAGTTTGGAGAATCTTGACGAATATCCAGTAATCATGTTTAAAAAAAAAAAAAAACTGTACGGTCTTCTACGGCAATGAGCTGGATTTGTACGAAAATGCACTTTTTCCGGTAAACAACCCCACTTTTTGCCTGATAGAGGCTCACCCTTAAAATATTTTTTCTCCATACACGTTTGTCCGATTATCAATTTGAGAATGCCAATCGGAAGCTAATAATCTTACCTTTCAACCACAACCGTCTGATCCACACGCGACATGTGTGTATGAATAAAATATGTTTTAAGAAACTAGACAAAAAATAAAGTTAATAGCGATTCACACTGTACTACACTGTACACCGTGAATTGTTATTAGACTATAGAAATTATTAGAGTCAAGTATTAATTAGTGTCGTTCATTCTAATTTAGTTCCAGAAGACGTGGCAGATTATGGTCCACTTACTTAAATAGTGTAATTTATTATATTTAAGGTATCAATGTCAAAATTTTGGGGTGTTGATATAGCGTACATAAGGCTAATAACGATTGAAGGTGTACTTTCCGGTCCTGCCGAAAGTACATTGTACGTTCCAAACTTAGTTTCAAAATCTCATACGTGTTTTGGCAAAAAACAACAAAATAAAAAGTACACAAAATGATCACCGTCGAGTCGGCAACTCAAACAAGCCCCCCTTCGGTCAAAGACGTCGCGTGTCCGGAAGCGCCGAGTGTTATCGACACGTTGACCTTACTGGTTATTAACTATAAATAGGTGAAAGGGCGACGCAAAGCTTCCATTGCTTCTTCGACGACTCTGACGACGCCTCACATTCTTTCGCAACTTTGCGCAACAATGCGAAGAGAAAGAAACAGTAGGCGTCTACCTACTTGTGACATCGTAGATGTTTAGGGTTTGTGACATTTTGACGTCACGCTCAAATTATGACAGTGTCGACGTCACAAATCCTAAAATTTCTGCCATGGTTTTCCAAATTTGTTTTTCAGTATTTTCCCACTCTACTTACTATCAAAAGACTCCCAAACATAGTAAAACAAATCGTTTTCAGAGATCTTTCATTTGATACCATTATTGGTTTCTTTCATTGGAAGAATTGTGAGATGGACGCGGTAGTAGGAGCAGGAGAGAGAGGCGCTTTTATGGAATTCGATTTTAGGAAATGGCGGTTGTTGGTTAAGACCCCCTCCACGACCATTGTACAAAAAAAAACGCACAGAAAAAAGTCACGCACAGGCTGGAAATGTTCTTTTTTTACTATTACGGGCACAAAAATTGTGAAAAAGCTTCTAACACTTGCGAGAGCATTTGACTATTCGCCCACCTCGTGGAACTTTATTTTAATTCACCTGGCGTGGTGATTTTGTATAAATTTTGAAAATGAGTTAGAAGGATGCGAAAGTAGGTCGAAACGTGTTATACGACAAATTGCATCGCTCTAGACGAAAAATTGCAGTACATATAAAATTTTAAAGTAACGCAACTTGTACGATGGTAATTTCAATTTTTATGTACGACAACGGATTTTCTCGTTTGTTTTGAAGTTATGGAGGAAAATGACAAAAAATAATTGTTACTTAAGCACATGCGAAAGTACCATTAGGGTGTGTTCCCATGTATTCGTAACTAAGTCTTCATACTTTGTTACTTAGTGAAGATTCTCCTCACTAATTTTCAAAGTGTTCCTATGCTAGAGTACGGCACCAAGTACTTGTGGATCCAAATTTTAGTTGATTCTATGTATTTACTCGAAATTATTCCTTAGCTTTGTGATGATTGAATACGTTGTCAATGCCCGTGACGGTTGTCAACTTGTACAATGTGTCTTACTGCACCATGTTTTTTGAAAATATTTGAAGCGTCGTAAGACACATCATAATTTTTGTAACGTTTTGCCATGTCGCATGTCATTGCGCGATATCGTAAACATACATCCTTTGCACCCTGTTGAAATGTATGTACTTTCTAGGTCTGAATAAAGGAAAATAAATAAGAGGATGTCAACAAAGGCAGCTTGTCTCTCGCACCACTTTCCAAAACCCCCACACTTGTCGCAGTTACTGAAGGTAGGAGAGGAAGCCTAAGCCATGACTACCCTGTTGTTCTTTGGTCTAAAATAGACCGCAGAAGCCACCCAAACTATCATGCAAGAAGCTAAGGAAAGCTAGGCCAATGAACAACCATTTGAAATGCATCCTCCATATGCGTACACAGACGCAACAAACAACATTTAGGGTTTCATGGAATAATCAACATAAATAAACCCTATGACAACATTTAAGGTTTGATGAAATAATCGACATAAACAAACCCTAAGACAAATGCATAAATAATGCATATCAAACAAACATAAAATTAACACATATAAATAATAATAAATGAATGCATCACACATAAACAAATGTATAATCAAATAATCAATGTATCATTTAAATGCATGACCTAATCGGCAACCCTAAAAGTCTACATCTTCGGTCCCTACTTTTCATGCTAAGCATTGATTATTAATTCCTAACAAAGCTCATTCCTATATATACACTTGTGAGCTGTCAATGAATCGCTACGTGTCAAATTAACCAACGTAACTTCCACTAAGTAGTATTAAATCATGAGAACATATTACGACAAATAATCCTAACTGTAAGTGTACTCCTGAGAGTGGACCAATCATAAGAGTACACTTGTCTGCAAGTACGACACTACATACACACAAATTAAACTGTCGAAACCGTAATTGACCACATAAATAATAAACGCCATAATCAACTCTATTTTATTAATACACATAGGACAAACCAATGTTGTTCCAAATATTTACAGGTACACAAAATCTCACAAAATCGTATGCTGACTCATGCTGAGTCACTCAACGAAACTCCTCAAATTTTGTCAAACAATCCGGAACGTCCAAAAATAAATATCGTGTGATTGACGCGATTTCGCGTCCCCACTCTTGATAAATAGCGGCGGCCTTTGTTCGCCGTCCGTGACTCTTATTCGGCACCGTTGATGTCGCGCCGCGTGGTCATAAAAATCCACTTGACGAAACCTCGTCAAACCATCCGAAATTGTCCGTACTGCAATTTTGTTCCTCGTCATAAATGCGCCCGTCGCAAATAAAGTACACCTGTCGCATAATGTTTTGTACGGCCAGCGTACATTTTTCAAATACTTCGAATATTTCAAATCGAATCGCGAAGCGATCCGCCGTCCATTTCCATTTCGTATTCCGTATTTTTCGTACGTTTCTCCGCGTCACTCAATTTGTAATTTACGTCACTTTAAATTCATCCGTACAATTACCCCCCAATCCACAAATCTCTTCAAACCTCCACAGTACATCAGGTAAACATATATTCACGAAACGTCGCGTGCGCACCAAATTTCCCGTACGCACGAAACTAAATCTTCAAAAACAACAGTTACCACGACAAGTATGAGGGCTGTGGATGACCAAAAATGACAAGACTATAAAATACCTTTTTCAACACAGATCATCCATATAAATTGCAATATAAACTTATACCGCTTATGCCAAATCATCAACTTTGGAACACCAACATAGTAAGCATTTTTCTTTTCATTACTCATGTTAACCCTAAATATTCCTTCGCTACCTTTATCTGCCGTGAAGTAGACTTCATCCCCATACTTTGCTGTAAAGATTCCCTTTCTAGTGAAGGTATCAAACTCATTATCATTTAACACAGACGTAGAGACAAGATTTTTACTCAACTGAGGAATGTAGAGTACATTTGAGAAGGTGAGTAATGAAGTCTTACCCTTCACTAAGACTTTCAAATTTACCGACCCCACGAGATCTGTAGTAACCTCTCTCCCATCCCCATACTCTATCTCTACAATAGGGATCTTTCTTAACTTAATAAAGAGGTGCTTATCATGACACATATGCATGGATGCTCTTGAGTCGATGATCTATCCTTCCTGTGGAGCTTCCCGAATTGCTCCGAGAGCACACTTTTGTTTCCGAGGGATCTCCTTCTCCTCCACACTCTCGTCTAGAAGAAGCTCCCCATCGTTCTCCTCAGAGGATTCGTCCTCGATCTCTCTTTTTACTTTTTTGACCACAAGTGCCTTCTTCTTCCCTCTGGAAGAACCCCCTCCACTGTTATATTGGAGCCTTAGCTCCGACCCCATTACACAATCCGCTATGAAGTGTCCCAGTTTTTTGCAAAAGTGACAAAAACCATATAGGGGCCTTGGTCCTCCAGATTTATCTATCTCTCTTTCGTACGGTTCCTTTAGATCCTTCCCCCACGGGTTTGCTCTTGTAGCTAGAGCTTGGATGGTCTTTACCCCTCTCTTAATCTCAATTATGTTCTCCTGCACAAGTATCATCCAAACCACTGTGTTACACTTCCATGAAATCATTTCCTATACTCGGTACACTATGTTTTCATACTCGTCGGGTAACTTCATTATGGGAGTGCTAACTTTCATCTTCATTGAACCGGTCCACCTGGCACTCTCCATCTCTATATACAAATAAGAGAGATCATTACAATAGTCTAATATCTTTTCCCCTTTGTAAGAATAATTCCCAAACTTTTGCTTGGCCAACTAAAGCTCCTTAATAGTTCTAGCTCTATAGATCTCCACCAAACTCACCCACAACTCCTCGGCCTTGTAAATGTGAAGGTGGGGGGTTGCCAAAGCCCGAGTGAGGTGTCTTAGAATGAAGTTTTTGGCAGCCGTGTTGGTGTCTTCCCACGTTTGGGTATCGTTCTCCGCGGTCTTGACGGCCGAGGCTCCAGGTGCCGTGACAATAAGAGAAATAAGAGTAAGAGGTGCCCCCTTTCCCTTTTTCGGACACACTACTGTCCTCGTCACCTGCCTCCTCTGCTGCAGCAGATGCTACTGTAAAAAACCTTATTCCACCAAACCCTGGTGGAGTTCCCTAAGGTGGACTTTTCACTTGTCTACTGACAATACCCTAGTATCGTTTTTTGCAAAAAGCCTCTGTCATCATGGCTTCCCAATAGATGAACCCAGATCCATTGCAGCTGCCTATGGAGCTGAGGCAGCCTTGGCTCCATTACTCTCTGTTGTTCTTTGGTCTAAAATAGACCGCAGAAGCCACCCAAACTATCATGCAAGAAGCTAAGGAAAGCTAGGCCAATGAACAACCATTTGAAATGCATCCTCCATATGCGTACACAGACGCAACAAACAACATTTAGGGTTTCATGGAATAATCAACATAAATAAACCCTATGACAACATTTAAGGTTTGATGAAATAATCGACATAAACAAACCCTAAGACAAATGCATAAATAATGCATATCAAACAAACATAAAATTAACACATATAAATAATAATAAATGAATGCATCACACATAAACAAATATATAATCAAATAATCAATGTATCATTTAAATGCATGACCTAATCGGCAACCCTAAAAGTCTACATCTTCGGTCCCTACTTTTCATGCTAAGCATTGATGAATAATTTCTAACAAAGCTCATTCCTATATATACACTTGTGAGCTGTAAATGAATCACTAACTGCCTAGATATCCAACATAACTCCCACTAAAAACATAATATCCTATTACGACAAAAATCCTAACTGGAAATTACGTAACTATCATTATCTCCTATTTAAATATGATAACCCACTATTAAGAATAAATTAATCGTAAGCGTACACCTGAAAGTCAGGCAATCGTAAGCGTACACTTGTCTGCAAATACGATATTTTACACACACAAATTAAACTGTCGAAACCCTAATTGACCACGTAAATATAAACGTCATGATCAACACTAATTTATTAATGCAAATAAGACAAATAAATGTTGTTCCAAATATTTACAGGTACACACAATCTTATGCTGAGTCATGGCGAATAAATCAGCAGGACTTCGTGAATCTCGTCAAAGCATCCGGGACGTCCAAAAATAAATATCGTGTGATTGACGCGATTTCGCGTCACCACTACTTGAAAATAACGACGGCCTTTTTCCGCCGTCCGTAACTCTTATTCGGAACCGTTGATGTCGCGAAGCGTGGTCACAAAAAATCCAAACAAAATTCCACTTGACGAAACGACATCATGTCATCCAAATAATACCGTACCGTAACCACGTCATTTGCAATAAATCCGGCGTGTCACAAATAAAGTACAATTATCCAAATATGACGCTCAGAACTGTCGGCGTACATATTCAGATATTTCAAACATTTCATAACGGATCGCTTCGCGATCCGCCATCCATTTTCTAGCGCATTCAGCACCACTCAATTTGTTCCCTACGGCATATTTATTTCACTCGTACACTTACTCCCCCGATCCACAAATCTCTTCAAACCTCCACAGTACATCAGGTAAATATTTACGCACGAAACGTCGCGTGCGCACCAAATTTCACGTACGCGCGAAACTAAATCTTCAAAACAACATACCCATGCTGCCTAGAGAGAGAGACATGTTTTGTAATATTTGGAAGGTTTACCAAAAGTATCTAGACACACCCAGAACTTGATCTTGGTACTTGCCGTCCATCTAGAATCCAAGAGCTGGTAGCTTTATCCTATAGTCTACGATTATTGCTAGAGCATATAGGGTACGAAAAATAAATAAACAAGAACATTAACACTAATTCATTTAACGAGATAGTAAGACATTGATACAGTTTGTATTGTACATACTATGAATTATCTCCAAACAAATATCGTGCATTTGTTTCAAATGTGAAACAAATACCGCTCAATTATTTAGACGACCAATTGAAATGTCGGTCTTCATCGAACGTCCATGGTGCGAGCCGAGATTCCGGAGTGGGCGACTTTGCGTTTTCGAGCACAGCCACTGCGGATGACACGTGGGAGGATCAGGGAGGATTGCGGGATCTTCGGAACGCGAGATGACAATTCCGAATGTGACAAATGTCACATTATGGCGATGTTGTATATGGACCGTACAGAAAGTACGCCGGGGTACCTGTACTTTCTTGTACGGTATTGTCTTACAATTGGTCCGTACCTAAGTACTAGGAGGCTTAGAGAGGGGTTTTAGGACTTAGAATAAATTTTGGTAGGTAGCCGCCTCTCTCCCAAAAGGCACCTGTATAAATAGGAAAAAATTTCAATTTAATTACAACTCACTCAGTGGACCATTGTCAGTGATATTTTTTGCTGCGGACTTAGGGGAGTCCTGGCTAAATAAGGGTGTAGTTGGTCAGAGTGTTTGCTTGCCACAGTAGCTGCATTTCTAAAGGAATGTCAAAGTGGGGAATGTTATCCAAAAGTCATATTCTAACTTTGCATTCTGTGGTGGAAATGAGCACACATGAAGTCATATTTAACACGTGTGAAGCTATTATGGGGTTCTGATTGTCAAGGGGTAAATCATTTTGGTTTGTATTAACTAGGAGTTAGCACTACCTAGATAAGCTTCTTGGGAGCTGCCTACTCTGAGGACCAATGGAGTGCAATTATGTGTCCTCTATTGGACCACAAAATACAGGAAGCCTCTAGATAGTATTTAACTAACCCACTTCAAGCCACAACCACTGCTGTCCAGGAAGGCAAAATGACAATTTGACTACACCCTTGTACAGGTTGGACTCACGTGAGTCCGTAGCAAAAAGAATCATTGTAAACGGCAAACCAGCCGATAAGTTATGAGGCAGTAAAAATGCAAACTTGTACAAAATCTCAAAGGGAGAGGTGACTACCTACCAAAATTTTCTAAGTCCTGATTCCCTCTAATAAATTTTATCTACTAAAGTACGGACCAATCAGATTACTATACCGTACCAAAAAGTACTACTGCCGGTGTACCTTTTGTACGGCCTATGTACGACAAGGCTATTGAGCGGACGCGTGTCTGCTTTTCACTCGTCCGTACATTCCTCGGAATTCCTATGACCGAATAACATCTCTCCACGTGGCTCCAAGACATGCCACGTCATTGAAACTCTGAGTCCTCCATTGGCCCTCAGAGTAAGCAGATCCAAAAGAAGCTAATCTAGATAGTGCCGACTCCAAGTTTATATAAACCCAAATGATTGACCTGTTGACAATCAGAACCCCATTACAGCTTCACCCTTGTGAAATAACACTTTCTGTGTGCTCAATTCCACCACAGAATGCAAAGTTAGAATATAAGATTTGGCCACATTTACCCACTTTGACTTTCCCCTAGAAATACAGCCACTCTGGCAGACAAAAACTCTGACCGACTACACCCCTGTGTAGCCTAGACTCCGCAAAAAGAATCACTGAAAATGGTCAAGTAAATTGATAGTTATGGGTGGCCAAAGTTTGCCATTTATACAGGGTTCTCTCTGGGAGAGGCAGCTACCTACCCAAAATTTTCTAAGTCTTATTCCCCCTCTAAAACTCTATCTACTGAAGTACGGCACCAATCAAATTACTGTGTCGTACAGAAAAGTACAGGTGCTGGTGTACTTTATGTACGACCATTGTACGACATGGCCAAAAAGTCGACACGTGTCAAATCAGGATTAGTTCTTGTAATCTCCGGAATTCCTGTAATCCAATGTTATCACGCCACGTGTCATTTGACGTGGCAAAGACCGTAAAACGCCAAAAATACCTTTTTCCGTGATCGCGGTGCCTATCGCGGCCGTCCGATCAAAACCGGCTATAATCGTAGCCGCTGAAATTCGACGCGCGGTATTTGTTTCGCTATCGAAGCAAATGCGCGGTATCCGTTCTATCCCCATACCGTACTTCGTCCTAAAACAAACTGTATCTATGCGCTAAGTATCTATTCGCCGTTAAACGAATTAATCTACATGTAACGATTTATATATTTATCAAACCCTATATATCGTAATATGTGTCCTAGACTTAACAGCTAGAGCTAACGGCTACTTCAAACTGACGGACGGCAGGGACCAGGATCAATTCCTGGGTCCGTTAACTAACTTTTGTTAAGTCTACCTAATTTACCCCATGTCTTCTCTAGAGAGCTTACGCAGCCATGGCTCTAGCTCCCTATCCAGCCTTCAGTGACTACAACAAGTGTGGGGGCTTGGAGAGGGGAGTTAGAGGCAGACTGCCTCTGCCTTTTTCTATCCTATTTACAGACCTAGAAAATACACAAATATCAACACAAAACGCCAAAATGACCACTCCACGATTTCGGCGATGATGTGCGCCGTTAGATTTGCAGCGAGACGCAATCTTAGCCGTTATAAATACTTGCGCATTATTTGTTTCGCTGTTGAAAAAAAAACGTGGTATTTGTTTCGGAATAGTGTCGTACTTCGTACTTTTATAAAACTGTATCTATGCAAGTTGTATACAGTTTTAGTTAAATGGATTGTTCCTCCTTTTATATATATATATATCTATCACATACTATAGCATTTATCATTGGTCATAGTCTAATAAGATAAAGCTGACCGCTATCAGCCAACTTGACGAACCGAAGGTACTGGGATCAAATCCCGGGTCCGTCAGGTATATTTTTAGTAACCTACTAAAACTAACTGCCTGTTGAACTAAGGCAGCCATGGATCAACCACTCTCTCTAGCCTTCAGTGACTACAACAAGTATGGGGGCTAAAGAGAGGAGGTGGAGGCAGGTTGTCCGTCCTTTTTTTTCTTTTATACTATTATATTAAACCTAGAAAATACTCTAGAAATCTATTAATTTCAACACTCCCCTTATTTTATAGTCTTATTTTAATTTTTCTTTCAGACCGCATTTTTCCCGACAATATTTTAATTTAGGAGAGGGCACAGGTTTGGTCATCATGTCAGCCACTATTTCTTCATCAGGTCTATACACAAGATTTAAAATATTATTTTCAACTTTTTGTCTTACGAAGCTTAATCTTATGTCGATATGTTTTGCTTTGAAATGGTGTTTTGGATTGGCTGCAATTGCGATTGCAGCTTGATTATCGCAAAAGATTTCATGCACTCCCTCCTTCATATATCCCAGTTCTTGCAACAATGGCTTCACCCATATTAGTTATTTTACAGCAGAACAAGATGCCATATACTCAACGTCTATAGTGTAGAAATTATTGGTCTTTTTTAAAGTATTTTCTAGGTCTGAATAGAAATAAGAAAGAAGCCGAGGCAGTCTATCTCTAACTTCTCTCTCCAACTTCTCAAACTTGTCGCGGTCACTGAGAAATTGGAGAAGGAGCTAGAGCCATGGCTACCTAGGCTATCCAGAGGTTTACGGGAAAATATATTTTAGTTAGGGGTTTAATTTACTAAAAGATATGTACCGGGGACAGGATTTGATCTTGGTACCTGCCGGCCGGCAAATAGCTAGTAGCCGGTAGCCTTAGCCGTTAAGTCTAGGAGTAGTGTTATGTACTATATGGTTTGATAATTACTTAAACATTTATACGTAGGATAGTTCATTTAACTGTAACTGGTTACGGGAGACATATATCCAGTAAATGTAAAAGTACGGATTTCGGTACGGATAAGAAACCAATACGGCGCATTTATTTCTTTAGTGAAACGAATACCGCGCATGTATTTATTACGGCTACGATTAAATGTGAATTTAATCGGACGGCCGGAATTAACGCCGAGATCGCGAAAGAGGATTTCGGCGGTTTGTGGTCATCGCCACATCGGATGACACGTGGCGGAATGACATTGGATCGCGGCATCTTCGAGGATTAAGGGAGCGAATCCGGACATACCACGTGTCGACATTTAGGCCATGTCGTACAATGGCCGTACATAAAGTACACCGGCAGCTGTACTTTTGTGTACGAAACTGAAATCTAATTGGCTCTGTACATCAGTAGATAGAGTCTGTGAGAGAGATAGGACTTAGAAAAATTAGAAGATAGGACCCTCTCTCCAGAGAGCTTCTGTAGAAAAGGTCAACTTTGACCCTCCATAACTTACTGCTCAGGGGAGCAAATTAAGAGATTCTTTTTGCTATCGACTAATGCGAGTCTTGTCTTCACAGAGGTGAAGTTCGTCACAAATTTTGTCTGCCAGGGTGGCAGTTATTTTTGTTGAAACACAAAGGGGTTAGGGTTATCTTAGAGGCTTCTTGGAAGCAGTCCACTCTGAGGACTTATGGAGGTCTCAGAGTTTCACTTATGTACATTACAAAAAAAATACAGCGCATTTGTTTTAACCACGAAACAAATACCGCGCACCCATTTTCAACGGTTACAATTAAATTCGATTTTGATCAAACGGCCGCGATAGGCATCGCGATCACGGAATATGTAGTTTTGGCGTTTTATGGTCATTGCCACCTCGAGTGACACGTGGCGTGACAACGTTGAATTGTGCCAACTCCGGGGATTAGCGGAACAAATCCCGATTTGACACGTGTCAACATTTTGGCCATGTTGTACGATGTCTGTACAGAAAGTACATCGATACCTGTACTTTTTGGTACGACTCAATAATTTGATTGGTGCCGCATGTCAATAGACAGAGTTTTAGAGAGGGAATAGGACTTAGAAAATTTAGTAGGTAGCAGCCTCTCTCCGAGAGAGCTCTTGTACAAAAGGTCATCTTTGCCCATTCATAACTATCAATTTACTTGACCATTTTCAGTGATTCTTTTTGCTGCAGACTAAGGGGAGTCCATGCTACACAGGGGTGTAGTCGGTTAGAGTTTTTGTCTGCCAGGGTGGCTGCATTTTTAAGGGAAGTCAAAGTGGGTGAATGTGTCGAAAACTCATATTCTAACTTTGTATAATGTGGTGGAACTGAGCACACAGAAAATCTTATTTCACATGGGTGAAGCTATAATGGGTTTCTGATTGTCAAGGGGTTTGTCATTTTGGTTTATATCAAATTGGAGTTACCACTATCTAGATTAACTTCTTTTGGATCTGCGATTTCTATGGGCAATGGAGCACTCAAACTTTCAGGTTATGGCCCCACCATCTAGGGTGCCTATGTTCGATGGAACAGACTTTACTTATTGGGAGTTTACAATGGAGGGATTACTTTTCGAGAAGCACTTATTAGGAATTGTTTCCGAACAAGTGAGATGTCCACCACCTGGCTTTGGAGGAGCTTACTATAGAGAATCATCTGTGGCTTCCCAGAAAACCAACCGTATTTCAGATGCAATCGAAGGTGAAGGGAAAACTATTGCTATAGAAGGGGGAAATGGGGAGAAGGATAAAAGGACACCTATGGTGAGGGGAGCTAGGCTCTCCGCCACAGCTCCACTTAGAGGGGTTATAAGTAAAATTGAAGAATATGATAATAAAATTTAGGAGTATAAAAACACTATAGCAAAACATCTCATACTTAGAAATGTGTCTAAGTCAATAGCTATCACTCTTTTGAATCTAACCAAGTCTTCAGAAATTTGGGAAACACTAAGTCAGATTTATAAGAGTGAGACTATTCAGAGGCAACAATTAGTTAAACAAGTGTCGTGATAAAGAACTCTTCACTAAGCTAAGAAAAATTCCTACTCTAGAGATAGAGTATGGGGATGGGAGAGTTGTTACTACAAGTCTAGTGGGATCACTAGATCTGAAAGTCTTAGTGGAGGATAAAAATTCTATGTTTACATTCTCAATTGTACTCTACATTCCTCAGCTGAGAAAAAATCTTGTCTCTACGTCTGTGCTAGTTGACAAAGAGTTTGATACCTTTACTAAAAAGGGAGTCTTTACAGCTAAGTATAGGGATGAAGTTTACTTCATGGCAGATAAGGGTAGCCAAGGAATGTTTAGGCTTAACATGAGTAATGAAAAGAAGAATGATTATTATGTTGGTGTTCCTAAGTTGATGATTTGGCATAAGCGGTTGGGGCATGTGCATTTTGATAGGTTGAGGGAAATGAAAAAGCTTAGGGTAGTAGAAGGCATTTAGTTCAAAGATAATGAAATGGTGGATGATTGTAGTGGTTGTGCTCAAGGCAAGGCTCACAGACTTCCGTTTCTCAAAGCAGCCACATATAGACGTGAGAAAGTGTTAGACTTGGTCCACACAGATATTTGGGGACCAGCAAAAGTACCTTTGGTTGGAGGAAAGAGGCTTATGATGACAATAACCGATGACTGGTCTAGATAATCTAGAGTCTACTTTCTAAAAATAAAGTCTGAAGCATCAACTTACTCCAAAGAATATAAACCCTGGAGTGAGAAGTTGCATGAAACCCCCATTAAGAGGATAATGAGTGATAATGGGGGGGAATATACCTCTAACTAGTTTGAGGAATATCTGAGAGATGAGGGAGTGGAGCACCACAAAAATGTACTATTTAACGTAGAACAAAATAGGGTAGCTGAGAGGTTGAATCGAACACTAGGAGATAGTGCATGCAATATGTTGGCAAACAAGAAAATAGGAAAGAGATTTTGGGCAGAAGCAATGAACTGTGCCAACTACATTAAGAATAGGGTCCTTACCTCAGGTGTAAAGGGAGTGACACTTTTTGAGAGATGGGCTGGAAGGAAACCAGATATCTCATACGTTAAAGTATTCGGTAGCCAAGTTTACAGTATTGACACGGATAGGAAAAAATAGAAACTAGATGCTAAGGGAAAACCTGGATACTTTGTGGGATATGATGAGGATGTTAAGGGATATGGAGTCTATGACTTAGCAAAGAAAGATATCATTCTGGTCAAACACTTAGTTGTCATGGATGAAGGGAAGTCATTTGACCCCTTCAAATATACAAAGAAGATAAGAATCAGATTTGAGTCCAACAGTGAGGAGAACTCAGTCGTTCCCAAAAAGGACATGAGTGAAACCGTGATTGCAGATTCACGGAAGATCTAAGATACAAGAGACTCACTGAAAACCTCACATACTCATATGGATTTCGAGGAGATAGAAGAAGCGGGACAAGAACTGGCTTCCATGGACAAGGGAGGCGATGGGACAGTGAGAAGAAATCCAAGACTTCCATCCATTCCAGCTTCAGAGTTTGAGGGAGGAAAAAAGAGCAGCAAAAGGATACATGAAAAACAAATGGCTCATAAGGTAACTAAGCTATCTCACCCAGATGAGCCGCAGTCTTACTCAAAGGCAGTGAATAGTCCAGAGAAAGAAAGTTGGATTAGAGCCATAAATGATGAGATGGTTTCTATCATGGAAGCAAATACTTGGGAATTAGCGGATTGTCCTCGAAACATAAAACCTATTGGGTGTAAATGGGTATTTAAACTAAAACTGAACACAGATAATACCATTGAGAGATATAAGGCCCGATTGGTAGCGAAAGGGTTCACTCAAAAAGAGGGGATTGTCTATGAGGAGACCTTTGCTCCAGTTGTTTCGTTCCCCTCAGTAAGGATTCTCCTCAGTTTGGCAGCAGCGAAAGAAATGGAAATCCACCAGATGGACAGTAAGACAACTTTTCTTAATGGTGAGTTAGAGGAAGACATTTTCATGAGGCAACGCGAGGGGTTCGTGGAAGAAGGAGAAGAGAGCAAAGTATGCAGGCTCTTAAAATCCTTATATGGACTGAAGCAGGCTCCTCGACAGTGGAATAAGAAACTAGATGAGTTTTTCACCGATCTGGGATATATCCGGATCAGCTCTGACCATTCTATCTATATGTTTGAAGATGAGAATGGTGTCATTTTTATTGCAATTTATGTGTATGATCTGCTTGTTTTGAGTAAGTCTTTGGAGAAGATCAAAAGGCTGAAGAAAGATCTTAGGGGCAAATTTGATATGAAGGATTTACGGGAGGCAAAATATATTTTGGGGATCCAAATGGAGAGAGATTAGGGGATGAAGATTATTAGATATACTCGGAAAGAAGCAATAGGTAATATGCTTGAACAATTCCAGATGGAAAATGCTAACAGTTGTACCACTCCCATGTACTTCAAAAAAGTAAGTGATGGGAGTGCAGAAGGAGGAGTGATGATCTTAGACGATCAGATGAGTCCAGAGGAGAAAGAGTTTATGAAATCTATCCCTTATAGACAGGTCGTAGGAAGTTTGATCTACTTTATGAACTGTACCAGGCCGGACATAGCGGCAGCAGTTGGAGTACTCAGTAGGAGTCTTAATGATCCTAGGAAGAGAGACTGGGAGGCAGCCAAGAGAGTCATGAGATATCTGGTGGGAACCAGAGAGTTATGGTTGCATTTGGGAGGGGAGCACAGTGACATCACTACTTGGAGTGATGCCAGTTATGGGGACGCACCTATGAGACGATGCACTTCTAGGTATGTATTGTATGTTGGGGAAGGTGCTTGTTGTTGGAGCAGTAAGCAACAAAAGGTGGTTGCTCAGTCCACTATGGAGGCTGAGTACATGGCCTCTTGTTCTGCTGTGAAAGAGTTGATGGGGGTCAAGTCCTTGCTGCTAGAATTGGGGTATATGAAGGAGGGAGTGCATGAAGTATTTTGTGATAATCAAGCGGCCATAGCAATTGCAGCCAATCCAAAACATCATTTTAAGGCTAAACAGATGGACATAAGATTAAGTTTTGTAAGAGAAAAAACTAAGAATAAAATAGTGAATCTTGTATATATATCTGATGAGAAATGGTGGCTGATATGATGGCTAAACCTGTGCCCTCTCCAAAGTTGAAATATTGTAGGGAAAAATGTGGATTAAAAGAATAGTTAAAATTAAACTAGAAAATAAGGGGAGTGTTGAAATAAGTTGTTGTATTTTCTAGGTCTAGAACTAATTAGCGGAAACATATAAAGAAAATATAGGCAGCCTGCCTCCATCTCTTCACTCTTGCCCCCATACTTGTTGTATTCATTGAAAAAGAGAGAGAGCGATAGAGCCATGGCTGCCTCAGCTCCATAGGAAGGACTAAAGAGTGACTTAAGTCACTCTCAACAAAAGGTTGAGTCCGGTAGGACTCAAACCCCCGACCGGCAGTGCGCGGCGTATCCGTTAGCTCTAACGAGTCTGTCGTAGAAGTCCGTTAGGTGATGTAGGGTTTCATTAGTATTTAAACTGTTGTATAATACAAAAACCATTTAACTATAATATGGACGAACGGACATAGAACTTGTCAAGGTTTAGTGCGAACGTCATTTCGCACGAAACAAACGAAACGGACATTTATTTTAAACGGTCGACATTCAATGTCGGATTTAATCCGATGGCGCACATCATCGCCGAGATCGCGGAATGGTCACTTTGGATTTTATGGACGTGGCATGACGTGGTGCCGCGTGGAAGGATGACATTCGGTCGCGAGAATTCCGGAGAATATACGAACGAGTGGAAAAGCGACACGCGTCCACTCAGCAGCCTTGTCGTACACCAACCGTACAGAAATGACATCGGCCGTAGTACCTTTATGTACTTTACGGTAATATGATTGGTTCGTACTTCAGTAGATAGGGGTTGTGAGAGAGGTTTAGGACTTAGGAAATTTTGGTAGATAATCACCTCTCCCTAAGAGAGCTTTGTATAAATTGGCATTTTTGCCGGCTCATAACTTATCGGGTGGTTGGCCGTTTTCAGTGATTCTTTTTGCTACGGACTCAGGGGAGTCCATGCTGCATAGGGGTGAAGTCAAACTGTCATATTGCCTTTCTGGATAGCAGTGGTTGTGGCTTGAAGTGGGTTATTTAAATAATATCTAGAGGCTTCCTGTATTCTGTGGTCCAATGGAGGACACATAATTGCACACTACACTCGGAAGCACCACAGACAACCCGATAAACAACACTGTTTCAAACTGCACAGATTACTCCACAATTATCAAAATAACCTCAAACTTTACCAATATTTAATATTCCATAGACAATGTAGACTCTCTAATTTATAGCTAAATCCACTGAGGAATCTAGAAGATATAAGCTCCAGAGTTTCCCAAAAACAGTTGACAACTTCAGAAACTAACCAGTTAGACCTCTCTCAGAATTACACAGAAATAACAAAATAGAATGAAACTGCACACACATATAGATTCTATATCATAGACTAACTTCACAAAGTTTCACATGAAAGCACTAAAGTGGGTGATCACACCAACAGGTCAAAGATGCAAAAAACAGTTTGCCATTGCTTTGATAAACTTGACTATGATATCACAATAATGTAAGTCCTACAAGTTATAATCAGAGAGTTCACTACTGAATGTACGGAGGCATACCAGCCGTACATTATCCACCACCTACCTAAATTACTACGAGTATACCCGAAAAATTCGATGTATGTTAGAATGAATTAATCTATACTAATACACTAATTAACAAAAGAACAAACCACTGTTCAAACAAATATTTACACTGACATCTCCGAAGAGTCAACTTGCTGTGTCACTTGTGATCTTCGTATGAATCTCGTCCACCGACTTGATTCATATCAAAAGCTGCTGCGTTGTCAACTTCGTCGCAGCTTGGTTGTCACATACTTGGACATATCTAAAAATAACCGCAGCTTCGTAGTAGCTGCGTTGTCTTATTTAAAGTACACTTGTCTCAAATAGATGCGCCGTACCGGCGGCGCATATTTCAACGTTTTGTACATTTCAAATCGGATCGCTTTGCGATCCGCTGTTCATTTCTTACTTCGTAGTCAGGCCACTCAATAACTCTTTTACTTCACTTTAGTTTTATTTGTACATTCGCTCCCCCAATCCGTGAATCCATTCTAACCTCCACATTAATAATATACGCACGAAACGTCTTAAGCATACAAAGGTCGCGTACGCACGAAACTAAGTTTTCAAAACAACACTCGCCCGAAAATTTAGTATCGGCACCGGGAAAAAATTTGCAGCTTTTTAAGTGTCAAATGCCACCATTGCTTCCGCTGCGTTGCTATACTTCGTTGCTGCGTTGCTATGTTGCGTTGCTACGTTGTGACGCAAATTACTTCGGCTAATTCACCACTGCTTCTGCTGCGTTGCTATGTTTCGTTGAGAGGCAAACTGCTTTCGCTGATTCACCACTACTTCCGCTGCGTTCCTGCCATGGCTTCCAAACATCCCATTCTTGACAACTGCCTCCTTGCCGAGTTAGTCATTTAATATTCAAACACTCTTTGTCTTCCATGAAAAACTTTATCAACCATTTCCTTAATTTTTGTGAATTTTACAGACTAACAGATTTGAATATCGTCCTGTAACAGCTCCCCCTATGCCATAAACGCCAAATTGTCCTTTCACTAATGATTTAACACCACCCTAGTAAATCTGAATTCCACCCGTAATCGTCACTTAGTCATATGATCAGTATTTGTTGAAAATATCTCGTCTCTACACACTTTCATTGAATAGTTGCTGCACCTTCTCTCTTATTAGATACTTCCAAGCCTTCCGCTTCCTTCGATATATGTTGACTAGGTTACTGCACCAAATTCCCTTATACCTTGCTGAAAAGTCGTTCATGTCTCTCCATTTTCTCGTCACACATCCTCTCATCGTTGTTGGTCGCGTTCTTCTGTGTGATCGATTTTGTAACTTGTTTCTTCTCCAACTATTTTTCCTTAATTTGTATCTTTTTCTTTCTTTCTTACTTGATTCTGGTCTTTTCGTAGAATTTATACTTTTGCAATTATTTGCCTTCCCATTACTTCTATAAAGTGTGGTTTTTCTTACTAGGTTTCTGTATTTTTCCATAGATCTACCACTCCCCGTAAGTGTATGCATCCTGAATACTTTCATTTTGATCCCCCTTTCATTTAGCTCCTTTTTCTTCTTCCTAGTATTCCTTCTTAATATCCAAATTTCTCCAATTTTATGACCTTCTTTTCTTAACCTCATTTTCTTAACAATCTCTCTCGATCCTTTGCTGAATTCATTAACTTTTAAAACCACATTATTTTCCACCTCCGATGTCAATTCCCTATATTGTGTGAATTCCCCTTTTCTCTCTCATCATCTTCCTCCCTTACTCAAAGTTTTGTTTTTAGTTCAGTTTGCTCCATATCTAAGGAATATTCTACTACCACTTTTGAGTTTACTTCTCTAACTCTCCTTTCTTCAAGCATCTCTTCCCTTCGTAAGTCATTTACACACACCAATCTATCAGAAGAAAGAGTCACAACAACCGAATCTTTTTGACTCTTTTTTTTCTCCACACTATCTTCGATGACCACACTATTTTCTATTCATTCCACTTCCACTTCTGGTTGCCCTTTAATTTCTTCAACTCCTATTTGAGTAACCCTTTTCTTTTCTAAGTTTGTGTCACTCACCAATCTGTCACAAGAAACATTGATAATAACCGAATCCTTTTCTGTCACCTCTTTCTCCACATCCTGAAAAGTGCAGAGAGTCGGTAAGTAAATGTATTTCGTCGACGAAAGGTGTAAGCCTTTTGTCATCTTGTTGGATTGGCACGTGAAGCCGGTTCAATACGGGGTAGAATATGGAATATCCATACTCGAGCCGCCCGTAAGAAAAAGGGTACGGACCCGCCAGTCTCTACATCGAGGTGGTGGCATAGTGGTAGTGCGTTCGCAGCTGAAGTGAAAGGTCCCAGGTTCGAACCCTGGCCGGCTCAATTTTCCCAAGTGTGGGACATGCCGAATCCCGGATTTCTAGGAAATCTAACACATCTATTGAATATTGTCTCTCACTCATGAAAGCACTAGATTCCCTCCATGTTGAGGGTCTAACTTGGTTATTGTCCCATCTATCTCTGAAATATCATGTAACACATGCACTTTTATATGATGGACATACCCTGAAGGTATGTCCTAAATCTTTACAGTAAAAACAATTCTTAGGTCCATCTCCGAACCCACTGCTACTCTTAATTTTTTGAAACTGAGACTCAAATTCTTTCATATTCCTCTCATTTGATAAAACCTTTTTACTAGTCTCTTCATCTATAACAAATCTTCTTGCTAGAGTTAAGCTCCAATCATTTTTATCAATTAAAGTCAATCTATCTAATGCACTCTTATATTCTTTAGGGATGCTTCTCATTAACAAGAGAGCTCGTTGAGCATCTGTAAGGTTTCCTCCTGCCAAATCATTTTCTGCAAATAATACTTCTATGTCAATACAGTGTTTCTCCATACTACCTCCTACATACTTGTATTCAACTAATTTTGTAATACTGTTAAGCCAATGATATACAAAAGTCTTTGCATACATACATTCTAAGCACTTCCATAGTTCAGCTGCACTTTTAAAACTTAAGTATGACATTATTAGTTCCTCCGTCAAGGAGTTCTTGGTAACCCTTAGACACTCATGGTTCTTCTTTTTCCATCCATTTGATGTTTTCGCCAAAATACCATCCACCACATCCATTAACTCTATCATCTCGAATTAGCTCTCCAACATATACCTCTAGTAATGATATTTAGATCCATCAAATATGGCTAGCCATGGGCGTGGGCCCATAACCTGTTGTCCATAGCCTATTTCAGCCATGGACTACACTCGGAAGCACCACAGACTACCCCTCATACATCTCTGTTTTAGACATCACAGATTACTTCACAATAATCAAAATCACCTCAAAATGCCCCAATGTGCAGTATACCATAGACATTGTAAACTCCCAAAGTTACAGCTAAATCCACCGAGGAATCTAGAAGATATAAGCTCCCGAGTTTCCCAAAAACAGTTGACAGCATCACAAACTAACCACTTAGACCTCTCACAGAATTACACAGAAATAACAGAATAGAATGAAACTGCACACACATATATAGTCTATATTATAGAATAACTTCAAAAAGTTTCACATGAAAACACCAAAAAATGAGATCACACCAACAGGTCAAAGATGCAAAAAACAGTTTGCCATTGCTTTGATAAACTTGACTGTGATATCACAATACTACTACGAAGCTGCGGTTATTTTTATATATATTTTTAGATATGTCCAAGTATATCTGACAACGCAGCTGCGACGAAACTGACAACACAGCTGCTGTTGATATGAATCAAGTCGGTGGACGAGATTCATACGAATATCACAAGTGACACACCTCAATGACTGTTCAGAGATGTCGGTGTAAATAATTGGTTGAACAATGGTTTGTCCTTTTGTTAATTAGTGTAGTAGTATAGATTAATTCATTCTGACATACATCGAATTATTCGGGTATACTCGTAGTAATTTAGGTAGGTGGTAGATAATGTACGGCTGGTATGCCTCTGTACATTCAGTAGCGAACTCTTAAATTACACTTGTCTCAAATAGATGCGCCATACCGGCGGCGCATATTTCAACGTTTCGTACATTTCAAATCGGATCGTTTCGCGATCCGCCTTCCATTTCTTACTGCGTAGTCACGCCACTGAATTACTCCCTTACTTCACTTTAGTTTTATCCGTACATTCGCTCCCCCAATCCGTGAATCCATTCTAACCTCCACATTAATAATAAACGCACGAAACGTCTCAAGCGTACAAAGGTCGCATAAGCACGAAACTAAGTTTTAAAAACAACAAATAATATAGGAGTCTTGTCTTGAGAATGAAATATGTTTAATTGAGGACGGTTAAAAATAATGAGGGGATGATGTAACAGTAATAGTGGATTGAACTTGGTTGTAAATGGGTATTTAAAGGTTAGGAATATAAAGTTATGAATTTGGTAGACGTTTGCGAAAGAATCGCGTGATTTGGAGTTTTATTTCAAAAAAATAGTGATGGGTGTATTTAGGTGACAGCGCAGGGTCAAACTTACAAGTGGGTATCATTGAAACGGGTTAATGGTCAAACTATTACCAAAACTTTGCGTGTATGTTTAATAAAGTACTAATGACACATTCAGTTGTTTAATGCGCACGATAGTTCGTTTCCTACAATTTTTAGTACGAAATGTCACTTTCACTTAATGGAATTTCGTAGGTAGTTTCGCGTGCGAAATATGCGACGCACATTCGTGCGCAGTCGCGTTTCGTTTGGCGGGCACTTTTGCACGTAGATGTTACGTAGTGAAACGTAGCGTTTGATTGGTTGGTAAATGTTATGCAGTTAGTAAGAGATTGCGCACGTTTTTGCATTGGTCAGTGTGAGTCCTAGTTGATGAATGATTCCCCCAGGTAAAACCTGTTCAACGAAGTGTTGACTCTGGCCTGGCGAGTCCAAGGCGATGATCGATAAATAGTGAAGTCTAAGAGAAGAGTAGACATCTTTTCCTTAGGAAAATTTTGTGGAAATCCTGACTGATCTTGGTCTTAAGCGATTAAAATCAAATTGGAGCATTGGCAATTTGGCACTCAAATCTCTTACTAACTAAGTAGCGTTTTAGTAGTTAAGAGATAGAATTATTAAGAGTGGAGAGCAGTGGAAAAGACTTTAAAAAGAAGGGTTGAGCCACGTGGGCAAGAGACCGAGCTAATGTTATTTGGAGAGAAGCTTCTTCTAATTTAAAGTTTATCCTTATGTGAGTGCTTTCCAATGTGGATGTATATTTTTCCAATTCGTGGAATGTCTGCTTGAAATTGGTTGCAGTAATGGGATTTTTTGAGTGGTAGTAGATCGTATTACAAATCATCTGCTATAATATGATGAGTATAAATGCTCCCTATCTCACCACCCTCATTCAACGCACCTGTACTCTAGAATCTATATTTACCTTTACTTTTCTCTACCTCACTATTTTCCTCTATCTCGTGTTGATGTCTACTTCCTCTTGTCAATGAGTTTGACTTTTCAATTCTCTCATCTACCTTATTGTTTTTCTTTCACTTTTCTTTTCCCCTTTTCTCACTCAACTCTCGAACTTCTCCGAACTCCATTCTACCCCCTTTTAAACCCATTCAGTTGCACCTCCCTTGTTAAATTGGGTCTAATATATTAAAAAAAGACATTGTTGGACTTTCACCCGTCTTTTTTTCCTACGTCACTTGTGCTCTATATTTCTTCCTTTGATCATTTACCTTTTGTTTACACGAGACTTACGTCCTAGTTTTGTTACCTAACACATTATTCACGCTAATCATGTCATGCTGCATCGTGTCGATTGCGCGTAGGATATCATGTCCACACGCTTCATATTCGGCGTGCGCGCACGATATTATGTGTTGAAATTCATAGATTTCTATAATATTTTCTAGGTTTAAATATGTTAGGTAAAAGAAAAAGGACAGACAACTTGCCTCCACCTCCTTTCTCTAGCCCCCATACTTGTTGTAGTCACTGAAGGATAGAGAAGGTGGTTGATCCATGGCTCCCTTAGTTCAACAGGCAGTTATTTTTAGTAGGTTACTAAAAATAGTCCTAACGGACCCGGGATTTGAACCCGGAACCTGCAGTTCGTCAAGTTGGCCGATAGCGGTCAGCTTTATCCTACTAGACTAGGACTAATGCTAAATGCTATAGAGTATGATAGATATAAATACATTTAGGAAGTAAGAAATCCATTTAACTAAAACAAGATACGGCGAGCATAGATACAGTTTTAGTACGACATCACTTCAGAATGAATACCTCGCATTTGTTTGACAGTGAAACAAATATCTCGCAAGTAATTATAACGGTTAAGATTACGTCTCATTACGAATCCGACGGCGCACGTCATCGCCGAAATCCCAGAGTGGTCACCTTGGCGTTTTGTGACGTGGCATGACCTGGAGCCACGTGGAGAGATGACATTCGGTCATAGGAATTCCGAGGAATGTACGGACAAGTAAAAAGCAGACACGCGTCCACTTAATAGCCTTGTCGTACATAGGCCGTACAAAAGGTACACCGGCAGTAGTACTTTTTGGTACGGTACAGTAATTTGATTGGTCCGTACTTCAGTAGATAGAAGTTATTAGAAGGAATCAGGACTTAGAAAATTTTGGTAGGTAGTCACCTCTCCCTTTGAGAGTTTGTACAAATTGGCATTTTTAGTGCCTCATAACTTATCGGGTGGTTAGCCGTTTTCAGTGATTCTTTTTGCTACGTACTCAGGGGAGTCTATGCTGCAGAGGGGTGTTGTCAAATTGTCAGTTTGCCTTCTTCGGCAGCAGTGGTCATGGGTTAAAGTGGGTTAGTTAAATACTATATAGAGGCTTCCTCTATTCTGTAGTCCAATGGAGGACACAAAATTTAAGGTTATGGGCCCACCCTCTAGGGTGCCCACCTTCAATGGATCTGGGTTCACCTATTGGGAAGCCATGATGATGGGAGCTTTAAGTGAAAAACGATATTGGGGTATCGTCAGTGGACAAGTGAAACGTCCACCTTCGAGAAGTCCACCAGGATTTCGGGGAGTAAGGTTTTTCTGCAACAACGGCTGGAGTAAGGTTTTTTGCAACAATGCCTGCGTGAGTAGAGGAGGTAGATGATGGGGATAGCAGTGTGTCCTAAAAGGAGAAAGGGAAGGAGACACCCCTCACTCGTATTGCCACAATATTCGGAGCGGCAACCATGAAGACCGTGGAGAACGATACTCAAATGTGGGAGGATGTAAACATGGCTGCCAAGAACTTCATTTTGAGGCACCTCACTCAAGGTTTGGCCATTCCTCATCTTCACATTTACAAGGCCGAGGAGTTGTGGGAGAGTTTGGTGGAGATTTATAGAGCTGAAACTATGTAGGAGCTCTAGTTGGCTGAGCAAAAGCTATTGAGTTACACTTACAAAGGAGGAAAGATGTTAGATTATTGTAATGATCTTTTTTGTTTGTATATGGAAATGGAAAGTGACGGGGGACAGGTACAATGAAAATGAAAGTTAACACCCTTATCATGAAATTTCTAGATGAGTTCGAAAACATAGTGTACCGAGTACAGGGAATGCCTGATAGTTCATGGAAATGGAACACAGTAGTCAGGATGATACTTGTGCAAGAAAACACAATGGAGACTAGGAGATGAGGAAATAGCATTCAAACTCTAGCAGCAGGAGAGGATCGATGGGGGAAGGACCCAAAGAAACCTTGTAGAGGGGAAAGAGATCATTCTGGGGGACAAAGGCCCCCAAAGGGTCTTTGTTATTATTGCAAAAAGTCGGGACACTTTATTGTAGATTGTGTCAAGCTATCAAAGCTGAGGCTCCAAGAGAACCGTGGAGGGGGTTCTTTCGAAGGAAAGAAAAAGGCACTTGAGGTTACAAAAGTGTTAGGAGAAACTGAGGATGAGTCCTCTGAGGAGGATGGGGTGCTTCTTCTTTACGAGAGTCTGGAGGAGAAGGAGATCCATCGGACGCAGAAGTGTACTTTTGGAGCAATTCGGGAAGCTCCACAGGAAGGATGGATCATCGACTCATGTGCATCCATGCATATGTGTCGTGATAAAGAACTCTTCACTAAGCTAAGAAAGATTCCTACTGTAGAGATAGAGTATGGGGATGGGAGAGTGGTTACTACAGATCTAGTGGGATCAGTAGATCTGAAAGTCTTAGTGGCGGGTAAGACTTCTATACTTACATTCTCAGATGTACTTTACATTCCTGAGCTGAGTAAAAATCTTGTCTCTACGTTTGTGTTAGATGACAAAGAGTTTGATACCTTCACCAGAAAGGGAGTCTTTACAGCTAAGTATGGGAATGAAGTTTACTTCACAGCAGATAAGGGTAGCCAAGGAATGTTTAGGCTTAACCTGATTAATGAAAAGTAGAATGCTTACTATGTTGGTGTTCCTAAGGTGATGATTTGGCATAAGTGGTTGGGGCATGTGCATTTTGATAGGTTGAGGGAAATGAAAAAGCTTGGGGTAGTAGATGGCATTCAGTTTGGGGATAATGAAATGATGGATGATTGTAGTGGTTGTGCTCAAGGTAAGGCTCACAAGCTTCCCTTTCCCAAAGGCGCCACATATAGAGGTGACAAAGTGTTAGATTTGGTCCACACAGATATTTTGGGACGTGTAAAAGTACCTTCGGTTGGAGGAAAGAGGTTCATGATGACCATAACTGATGACTGGTCTAGATACTCTCGATTGTACTTTGTGAAAACAAAATCTGAAGCATCAACTTACTTCAAAGAATACAAAGCTTGGAGTGAGAAGTTGCGTGAAACCCCCATTAAGAGGATAAGGAGTGATAATGGGGGGGAATATACCTCTAACGAGTTTGAGGAATATCTGAGAGATGAGGGAGTGCAGCACCAGAAAACTGAACCATATAACCAGGAACAAAATGGGGTAGCTGAGAGGTTGAATCGAACACTAGGAGATAGTGTACGCAGTATGTTGACCGACAAGAAAATAGGAAAGAGATTTTGGGCAGAAGCAATGATATGTGCCAACTACATTAAGAATAGAGTCCTTACCTCAGCTATAAAGGGAGTGACACCTTATGAGAGATGGGCTAGAAGGAAACCAAATATCTCACACCTTAAAGTATTTGGTAGCCAAGTTTACAATCTCGACACGGATAGGAAAAACTGGAAACTAGATGCTAAGGGAAAACCTGGATACTTTGTGGGATATGATGAAGATGTTAAGGAATATAGAGTTTATAACTTAGCAAAGAAAGATATCATTCTGGTCAAACACTTAGTTGTCATGGATGAAGGGAAGTCATTTGACCCCTTCAAATATACAAAGAAGATAAGGATCAGATTTTAGTCCGAAAGTGATGAGAATTTGGTCGTTCCCAAAAAGGACATGAGTGAAACCGTAATTACAGATTCAGGGGAGATTGAAGATACAAGTGACTCACCGGAAACCTCACATACTCTTATGGACTTCGAGGAGATAGAAGAAGCGGGACAAGAACCGGTTTCCATAGATAAGGGAACCGATGAGACAATGAGAAGAAATCCAAGACTTCCATCCATTCCAGCTTTGGAGTTTGAGGGAGGAAAGAGGAGCAGCAAAAAGATACAGGAAAAACAAGGTGCTTATAAGGTAACTAAGCAAACTCACCCAGATGAAACTCAGTCTTACTTAGAGGCAGTGAATAGTCCAGAGAGAGAAAGATGGATTAGAGCCATAAATGATGAGATGGCTTCTATCATGGCTGCAAATACTTGGGAACTAGCGGATTGCCCTCCAGACAGAAAACCTATTGGATGTAAATGGGTATTTAAACTAAAACTGAACCTAAATAATACAATTGAGAGGTATAAGGCTCGATTGGTAGCGAAGGGGTTCTCCCAAAAAGAGGGGATTGACTATGAGGAGACCTTTGCTCCAGTTGTTCGGTTCCCATCGGTAAGGATTCTCCTCAATCTAGGCGCAGCTGAAGACATGGAAATACACTAGATGGACATTAAGACTGCTTTTCTTAATGGTGAGTTAGAGGAAGAAATTTTTATGAGGCAACCCGAGGGGTTTGTGAAAGAAGGAGAAGAGAGCAAAGTCTGGAGGCTCATAAAGTCCCTTTATGGACTGAAACAGTTTCCCCGACAGTGGAATAAGAAACTAGATGAGTTTCTCACTGATCTGGGATACTTCCGGATCACCTCTGACCATTCTATCTATATGTTTGAAGATGAGAATGGTGTCATTTTTATTGCAATTTATGTGGATGATCTACTTGTGTTAAGTAAGTCTTTGGAGAATATCAATAGGCTAAAGAAAGATCTTAGGGGCAGATTTGATATGAAGGATTTAGGGGAGGCAAAATATATTTTGGGGATCGAAATGGAGAGAGATAGGGGGAAGAAGATAATCAGACTTACTCAGAAAAAAGCAATAGGTAATATGCTTGAGAAATTCCAGATGGAAAATGCTAACAGTTGTACCACTCCCATGGACTTGAAAAAAATTAGTGATGGGAGTGTAGGAGGAGTGATGATCTTAGATGATCAGATGAGTCCAGAGGAGAGAGAGTTTATGAAGTCTATCCCTTATAGACAGGTCGTAGGAAGTTTAATTTATTTTATGAACTGTACCAGGCCGGACATAGCGGCAGCAGTTGGAGTACTTAGTAGGAATCTTAATGATCCCAGGGAGAGAGACTGGGAGGCAGCTAAGAGAGTCATGAGATATTTGGTTGGAACTAGAGAATTATGGTTGCATTTGGGAGGGGAGCACACTGATATCACCACTTGGAGTGATGCCAGTTATGGGGATGCACCTATGAGAAGATGCACTTCTGGATATGTTTTGTATGTGGGGGAAGGAGCTTGTTGTTGGAGCAGTAAGCAACAAAACGTGGTTGCTCAGTCTAAGATGGAGGCTGAGTATATGGCGTCTTGTTCTGCTGTAAAAGAACTAATGTGGGTGAAGTCATTGTTGGAAGAACTGGGATATATGAAGGTGGGAGTGCATGAATTTTTTTGCGATAATCAAGCTGCAATCGCAATCGCAGCCAATCCAAAATACCATTTCAAAGCAAAACATATAGACATAAGATTAAGCTTTGTAAGAGAAAAAGTTGAAAATAAAATTTTAAATCTTGTGTATAGACCTGATAAAGAAATGGTGGCTAACATGATGACCAAACCTGTGCCTTCTCCTAAATTAAAATATTGTCGAGAGAAATGCGAGTTAAAAGAAAAATTAAAATTAAACTAGAAAATAAGGGGAGTGTTGAAATTCATAGATTTCTATAGTATTTTTTGGGTTTAAATATGTTTGGTAAAAGAAAAAGGACAGACAGCCTGCCTCCACCTCCTTTCTCTAGCCCCCATACTTGTTGTAGTCACTGAAGGATAGAGAAGGTGGTTGATCCATGGCTGCCTTAGTTCAACAGGCAGTTATTTTTAGTAGGTTACTAAAAATAGTCCTGACGGACCCGGGATTTGAACCTGGAACCTGCGGTTCGTCAAGTTGGCCGATAGCGGTCAGCTTTATCCTACTAGACTAGGACCAATGCTAAGTGCTATAGAGTATGATAGATATATATACATTTAGGAAGTAAGAAATCAATTTAACTAAAACAAGATACGGCGTGCATAGATATAGTTTTAGTACGACATCACTTCAGAATGAATACCTCGCATTTGTTTGACAGTGAAACAAATATCTCGCAAGTAATTATAACGGTTAAGATTACGTCTCATTACGAATCCTAGGGCGCACGTCATCGCCGAAATCCCGGAGTGGTCACCTAGGCGTTTTGTGACGTGGCATGACCTGAAGCCACGTGGAGAGATGACATTCAGTCATAGGAATTCCGAGGAATGTACGGACAAGTAAAAAGCAGGCACGCGTCCACTTAATAGCCTTGTCGTACATAGGCCCTACAAAAGGTACACCGGCAGTAGTATTTTTTGGTACAGTACAGTAATTTGATTGGTCCGTACTTCAATAGATAGAAGTTATTAGAAGGAATTAGGACTTAGAAAATTTTGGTAGGTAGTCACCTCTCCCTTTGAGAGTTTGTACAAATTGGCATTTTAAGTGCCTCATAACTTATCAGCTGGTTGGCCATTTTCAGTGATTCTTTTTGCTACGGACTCAGGGGAGTCCAAGCTGCAAAGGGAAGCAGTCAAATTGTCAGTTTGCCTTCTTGGGCAGCAGTGGTCGTGGCTTAAAGTGGGTTAGTTAAATATAATCTAGAGGCTTCCTGTATTCTCTAGTCCAATGGAGGACACAAAATTTCATTATGCACGCACGCGCGGTATTTCGGATGCACGCGCGATACTTCACTCGCACGCGCGATATTTTTCACGCACGTGCGGTATTTTGCACGCACGCGCGGTATTGTGCATGCACACATGATTTTATGCATGCATGCACGCTTTTTTGTTGTTTCTTTTGCACGTGCGATTTCACGTCGATTCATTTATTTTCACGTTTGGTTATATAGTACTAATTTCGTGCGATACATTTTATTTCGTGCGTAGGTATACGATTTTTGAAGTATAGACGCGAAATATCTTTTTGACTTGTCTTGTGTGGTTTGGCCATATATCTGACGCACCTCGATTAGGTCTTTCCGTTTTTTCATAGTTGTAATCGAGGGTTTTCTCTTTGTTTATGCCCAAAGGTTGGGATAACTTACGTTATCAATTCGGATCTACCCGCGGCGGGACAGTATTCTGACCACCGCAATTAGATCTTTCTAGCTTTCTCGAGTCTATGTACACACCAGTTTCGGTTGCCGCATCTAGATCTCCGTTAGTTCAGTCATTATTAACCACACTCTCATCATTATCCTCGGTTTCCTTTAGGTCATACCTAGATATAACCGAAGGAGACTTTTCAGAGGAAATCTTTTCTCATCCTCTTACATTTGAATTTTCGGTTAGTCCAAATTTGGAACAACCAATGCATCCTTCTTTTGACAACATGGCTTCCTCCTCAAACGGATCCATGGGTAGGATGCAATTTTGTTTTTCCGCATTGAAGGATACCATGTCCTTATCTCATTTGCGCAGGCTTTATGACACGAAAATGAGGGATTTAGCCTTCCAATATCAAGACCAGTTCGACCTTAGGGTCGCTTTCTCTCTCCTTGGCCGATACCTTCGCGGTTCGGCGCTCACTTTATACACACAGAATTATGAGAGTATTTGTCAAATAATGGAGCACCCTCCACCTTTTGGAGGTTACCCAGCTGTCCTCGGCCAAGTAGAAATTCCCTACCAGGCGGCTGTTCCGACTATATTGGACGTTAATGGGGATGAGCTATATCCCGCCACCCCCAAGATTCTTTAACTGTATAATGTGGCTGCCCGTACTGCAGTTCTAGCTAGACCCGGAGTATTAATTATTTTACGTGACTCGTTATCGGTCATGTTCGATCTTCTCTAGGAAGAATACCTGTTGCAACCGGATAGAAAATCTAGATAACGCTAAGGAGTTGATGAACTTCAAACGTAGGATGGGTGAGACTGCCCCTGCTTTATGAGCTTGAGTGGAGACCCTTCCTGAAGCATTACCAGAACTTATGTCCGATGGAGAGGCTGTCCAAAAATTCGTGGGACAGTTTCCTCCTCAATCGAAAATAATCATTCAGATTCATCTCAATCAAATATACGTGCTGAAATTTACCTTTGAGCAAGCGGCTCATATGGGGTTAGGTATGAGATGCAATCATGGTGGTGGGATGCTCATGAAAATCCCGAATCTCAAGGAAACCAATTTGACCAATCCCCACCACCTTTGAGGAAAACGTGGCCTTCTAATGGGCCTCCAAAGATGTTGGCCATGGGAAACCCGCCATTTAATTTCGGAGACCGATTCTGTTTCCGATGTGGAAACACGGGGCACGATGCTTGCATGTGCCCAGATAAGTCGGCCACATGAACCCATTGCCAACAAAAAGGACATGATGTTCTCCGTTGTCTTGTTAAGGACCGTAATTTTTGGTATCAGTATCAGATTTAGAACAGAGGCATTCCTGCCCGTTCTCCCAAGCCGGTCACTCCTCCTATAGAGACCGAGAAAGAGGCGACTTTGCCTTAGATCTCTTGACAAGAGAGAGAAAATGCCGAGTTACAAGTCATGATGGCCGCCATAATGAAGGAACAATTTGTTGTCTCATGGCCGAAATGAAACCCTAGTTCACGCGAATGGCAAAGACAGTCGTCCACATGCCAACGTTGGCCTGCCGAATCCTTCCAGATTCAACTATCCAACAACGGGAAGCTACTTTTGATAAAGGCTTGTTCGATCACTATCGGGACAGTATATTATAAAATTCCCGTATTCCACTTTCTTTCGAGAAAGAATATCCCTCTCCTCTATAAGACACAACTTCCTCCATTGTGGCTAAAGCTCTCACCATTCTGGATAGTACCATACATGATGCACATCGAGTCAAGGAACTGCTAAAGATCCTTTCTACCATGATTGATGAAGCCCCCAGGGCCTCTCCCTTTCCTAATGAGGTTACCAAAGCCTCTCCCCTTGTTAATGAGTTTGCTGCAGCCGTCGCTTTGAGGGCATTGCAGCTGAACCGTAGTCTTTCAGTTATTCAGCTAGTTACCGCGGATGAGCGCCGTGACCATGATCCTCACATCAGTTTCTGAGAGAATTCTCAAACTTCCTTCTCCGTTAATGGTGTTGCTCTTTCTCTCCCTCTTATAGACACTGGAGCCAAACCCGTGATACTCGGATCCGAATTTGTGCTTAAACTTGGTCTGATTGAGACAAGCTTCAAGCCACGGCTACCCAACTTCTCACTTCAGCCGGTACCACAGAGCCGGTGCTTGGAATCACCAAGGACCTGCTCACCTTTCGATTCCAAAACGGAACCGAAGGTGAGTCCGTGGAAGTTTCTTTGCGAGCATTGGTCACCAAATGCACCGACTACGAATGCTTAGTGGGACAGGATGTTATCTTCCAAATCGGTGGGGGAGACGAAATGCATGATCAAACCTTCTCCTACCGTCCCTCTAATTTTCAAGGACGCAAATTATGTACCCCTCTTGTCTCTGCTCCCAAGCCTTGCCCACTATGGCACATTTGGATTCTTCTCTCCCTGCATTCTCCAAAATCGACCTTAGGGAAGACAAATGCGACTACATTTTCCCGGAAAGGATCCTTTAAGACACCTCACTATGTTGGAAGCTTTGAGTGAGCCGAGTCTTCTTATCGACTCATGTTATCTCTTGGATACTTCCGACACCAATGTTCTTTTACACATTCTTTTTGTGGTTGACATAAATACTAACGAGATGTTGAGTTTGTAGAGGGTGTTATACATATACATGTAGTAATCAGGGATTCCATATGGAGTGCCTCTCTCTTCCATTTTCTTTCCACCTAGCTGACCATTAGTGCTTCCATACCTGTTCTTGGCCCCTAAATGTGTTAACCTACTCCTCTACAGGCTAAAGAGTTAGGGGGGGTGAAATATTGGGTCCACTTGACTCTAGGGGAGTATTCTTTCCCTTCTCTCTTTGGGTCATTTTCACCTTTATTCCTTCACATGGTGTATATATTTTTTGTCTTTTCATATTTATTTTCGTTGGTATATATGTTTGTGAGCATGCCTTTGTTGGTTGTGATGCATGTTTGCTTGCTTGCCTCTCATGCATGACAGCTATCTACCGCATTGTGTTGGTTGCCTGCACGCACGATATCATGTTCGCACGCGCGATATTTGATGTGCGCGCATGATATAATGCATGCATGCGCGGTATTTCGGATGCACGCGCAATATTTCGCACGCATGCGCGGTATTTTGCACGCACGCGCGGTATTCTGCATGCACCCATGATTTTATGCATGCACGCACGCTTTCATTTTGTTTCGTTTGCACGTGCTATTTCACGTCGATTCATTTATTATCACGTTTGGTTGTATAGTACTTATTTCGTGCAATACCTTTTATTTCGTGCATAGGTACACGATTTTCGAAGTATGGACGCGAAATATTGTTTGGACAACGCAGCGCGATTTTAGGATTGTTATGTGCGATATGTTTCGTGGTGTGCGATATTCGTTTGTATGCAAACGATTTTGGGAGTATCGAGGCGAAGTATTGTTTGGCACTGAATCTTGATTTTCAAGAGTATCGGCGACGCTTCGATACCTTCTATTTATTTAAGTCGCGAACCCATGTAGGTTCGCGCATACATGTGGTTAGGGAGGGTTTTACCCTCGGACAGTGGATTTTGTCAAGCGTACGGTAGATGATGTTGGCCGCCTATTGACCAACATTTTAAGTAGTTTCATGCATGTAAAGTAGGCTAGAGGTAGGCTAGTTTTCCTCAGGCCTAGCGTAGCTCTTACTTAGGCTAATTCTCAGACTTAGAGAATTTTCGTTTTCGGACAAGAATTTTCTCTTGCCGGGTGAGCTGTTTTCTTGCTTCCTCCTTGCCACCGATTGCCCACCATCTCTTTTCTTCATGTTAGCTAGTGGTAGATGCTAGTTAGCGTACGGATTTTTCTCTCCTTGTGTTCTGCCTCGTTTTTAATTCACACGGCCTCGGCCAGTGATCGATTGTACTTCTTTTCTCTACCACCCGTTAGCCACCGTTCCTCCTTCGTTCTTTTGTCGAGTGGGCCGTTCTCTTTTAAGAACAGGCTTTTGCTTTTAAGAGATTCAGACTCTTAATCGGATTCATTCTCGATGCGATCCGGACTCCTTTTGATCGGATGGAGATCGGATGAAATGTACGTACTTTGATGAATTTTACAACCAGTTATCCGCCGGTTGTAGT
>JBBHKE010001099.1:181411-277348 GCA_037447655.1 Zygnema cylindricum | reverse complement strand
TATAGCGCGTAAACAAAGCTATCGCTTTGTTTATAGCGCGCAGCTTAAAGTTGCCGATCCTAATATCGGCCAAAACTAGCCTGCCGGCGATATCCGCGGCGCTAGTGCCTTTTCCATGAAAACCGCAAAATGCCATAAACTGTGCAGTCTACTGTGCACCGTACTATTGTAACCTAATGCCCCTAAGGCCTCTAATGTCCTTGATTAGCACTAAACTGTGCACAGCTGTAAAGTCGGTACAGCATGTTACCGGCATGTCTTTCATGTGGCCGTGGACATGAAAAGTCATCTCAAAATTTTCTAAGTCCTATCCCCCTTCTAAAACTCTATCTACTGAAGTACGACACCAATCAAATTACTGTGTCGTACAGAAAAGTACAGGTGCCGGTGTACTTTCTGTACGGCCATTGTACGACATGGCCAAAATGTCGACACGTGTCAAATCAGGATTAGTTCCTGTAATCTCCGGAATCCCCGTAATCCAATGTTATCATGCCACGTGTCATCTGACGTGTCAAATACCGTAAAACGCCAAAAGTACCTTTTCCGTGATCGCGGCGCCTATAGCGGCCGTCCGATCAAAACCGGCTATAATCCTAGCCGTTGAAATTCGACGCGCGATATTTGTTTCGCTATCGAAACAAATGCGCGATATCCGTTCTGTCTGCGTACCGTACTACGCACTAATTCGAACTGTATCTATGCACTAAGTATCTATTCGCCGTTAAACGAATTAATCTACATGTAACGATTTATATATTTACCAAATCTAATATATCGTAATGTGTGTCCTAGCCTAACGGTCAGAGCTAACGGCTACTTCAAATTGGCGGATGTAGATTAGTTGATTTACGGTAGTAAATTAGTTGATTTACTAAATGTAAAGTTGTCGGACCCAGGATTTGATCGTGGTATCTACCGGAAAAGTAAAGTTGTCGGACCCAGGATTTTATCGTGGTATCTACCGGCTGTTATAGTCGCTGGTAGCCGATAGCTCTATCCATTTAGTCTATGACTAGTGTTAGATTAAATAGTGTTTGATTATTGAATAAACATTTCTACGCTGACAAATTCATTTAACGGAAACTATTTACAAGAAACATAAGTTCGGTTATGTAAAATGACGGATTAAGGTACGGACAAGAAAAAAGTATCGCGCATTTGTTTCGATAGCGAAACGAATACCACGCACGTATATATTACGGCTACGATTAAATCTGCATTTTATCGGACGGCTAGAATGAATGTCGAGATCGCAGAAGAGGATTTCAGTTGTTTTTGGTCATCGCCACATTAGATGACACGTGGCAGAATGACATTAAATTGCGGCATCTCCGAGGATTAAAAAAGCGAATCCGGATATAACACGTGTCAATATTTAGGCCATGTCGTACAATATCCGTATATAAAGTACACCGGCAACTGTACTTTTGTGTACGGAAGTGCGTTATGATTGGTGCTCTACTCAGTTGATAGATTTTTAGAGAGAGATAGGACTTAGAAAAATTTGTTAGATAGGACCTTCACTCCCAAAGAGTTTCTGTATAAAAAAGGTCAACTTTGACTCTCCATAACTAACTGCTCAGGGGAGCAAATTTAAAGATTATTTTTTCTATCAACTCAGGTGAGTCTTACCTTTACAAGAGTGGAGGTGTTTAGTGTTTTTGTCTGCCAAGGTGGTTGTTATTCTTGCTAAAACACAAAAGGGTCACGGTTATCCTAGAGGCTTCTTGCAAGCTGTCCATTCTGAGGACCTATGGAGGTCTTAGAGTTGGAAGTTATAGGCCCACCTACTTGGGTACCCATCTTTAATGGAATTGGCTTCATATATTGGGGAAGTATAAGTTATAGGCCCACCTACTTGGGTACCCATCTTTAATGGAATTGGCTTCATATATTGGGAAAGTATGATGACAGGAGCTCTATGCGAGAAAAGGTTTTGGGGGATAGTGAGTGGACGAGTGGGGCGTGGATCTAGTCTTGGAATCCCTCTAGGGTTTAGAGGAACCAAATTCACAAGGAAAGCAGATCCATCTTCAACGGAGGAGACAAAAGAAAGGAGGTGGTGGACAAAAGAAAGGAGAAGGAGACGATCACACTAATAGCAACTGGTTCGGCATTCATGTCACCTATTCCCAGGAACGAGGAGAATGATACTGATACCTAGGACTTCTACAATATGGCGGCAAAGCACTTCATTCTCCACCATCTTACTCAAGGGCTTGCATGTCTTCATTTGCAGGTAAAAAGGCATCTGATCTTTGAATGGCTCTCATAGAGATGCACCGAAGTGGTAGGATTCAGCAACAACAGTTGGTTGATCAGATAGTTAAGCAATATGTATACAAAGGGGGGAAGATGTTGGATTTTTGCAATGAGCTTGCTACACTTTTCATAGAGCTAGAGAGTGCTGAAAAAGAATTTAGTGAAAAGGAAAAGGTTAACTGTTTACTAATGAAGTTACGCGATGAGTTCGAGAACATAGTCAACTGTGTGCAGAACTTGAAGGACTCAAAGTGGATTTGGAATTCAGTGGTGTGGATGATTCTCGTTTGGGAGAATATGATTGAGATCCGAAGGGGAGGAATGAGTGGGCAAGCTTTGGCAACTGGGACGGATTGGAGGAATAATGATTCCAAAAACGAAGTTGGAAATTATCGAAGGGAAGGGCAACAAAATTAGAGCGAGGAGTTTGGACCAAGGACTCCCAAGGGTTTGTGCCATTTTTGTAAGAAACCAGGGCACTATATGGCTGAATGCACTAAGTTTACCGAGTTGCAATCAAAGGAGCGGCAGACCGGTGGACCCCCGAGAGGAAAGAAAAAAGGCCCTTGTGACACAGGTACATGAGGCGGAATCCGAGGAAGAGGACGATGAACTCCTATTGGATGAGGAGTTGGAAGCGAAAAACGAGGTCAAAATTCCACGAAATTAGAAATATGCTTTCGGTGGATTGAAAGGTGAAGCAGGCTGGATTGTAAAATCAGGTGCATTTATGCACATGTGTAAAGATAAACAGCTGTTCACTTAGATAAGAAAGATTCCCACCGTAGAGATAGAGTACAAGGAATGGGAGGATAGTCACTACAACTCTTGTAGGATCGGTAGATCTAAAAGTGTTAGTAGAAAGAAAGACATCTATAGTTATATTCTTCGATGTATTGTTTATTTTAGAGCTCAACAAAAAACTCATCTCTACGTCTGTATTAGATGATAAGGGTTTTGATACTAACACTAAGAAAGGAGTCTTTAGTGCTAGTTTTGAAGAGGAAGTTTATTTTACTGCTCAAAAAGGTAGCCAAAGGATGTTTAGGCATATTTTAAGCAATGAAAGAAGAAACTTTATTATGCTGGTGTTCATGATATTATGATGTGGCATAAGAGGCTTGGGCATGTGAATCTAGATAAGCTAAGAGAGATGAAAAAGATGGGAGTATTGGAAGGGATTCAGTTCAGTGAGAGTGAGAATCTAAGTGATTGTAGTGGATGTGCTCAAAGGAAAGCACACGGATTACCCTTTCCCAAAACAACCACCTATAAGGGAGAAAAAATTCTAGATTTAGCACACACATATATTTGGGGACCAGCCAAAGTGCCCTCACCGGGGGGGAAGAGATTAATGATAACTATCACTCATGATTGGTCTCGGTATTCCAGGGGGTATTTTTCGAAAAACAAGTCAAAAGCTCAGGATTGTTTTAGACAATATAAAGCATGGAGCGAAAAACTCCATGAAACTTCAATCAAGAGAGTAAGGAGTGACGATGGTGGAGAGAATACTTCTAACCAGTTTGAGGATTTTTTGATGGAAGATGGAGTGCAACACCAAAAACAGTTACAAAAAACCCAAACAGAATGGGGTAACCGAACGATTAAATAAGACACTAAGTGAGAGTGCTAGAAGTATGTTGTCAGATAAGAAGATAGGAAAAAGGTTTGGGTAGAAGCAATGCACTGTGTTAATTACCTCAAAAATAGAGTTCTTACCTCAGCTATAAAAGATAAAACACCTTAAGAGAGATGGACCGGCCGAAAACTAGACATATCTCACTTAAAGGTTTTTGGCAGTCAAGTATTCAATCTAGATACAGATCGGTCTAATTGGAAGCTAGATCCTAAAGGAAAACCAGGATACTTGTTAGGATATGATGAGGATGTTAAAGGATATAGAGTTTACGATCTAAAAAGGGAAGATATAATCTTAGTAAAGCATCTAGTTGTTATGGATGAAGGAAAGTCTGTGGATCCCTTCTAGTATACAAAGTCAGTAAAAATCAGATTTTGGTCAGAAAATTCGAATGACTTTGAGCTTCTTAATTATCCAAGTTTTAGAAAAATGACATTCTTGCATGTACAAATCAGACCAAAAAAGACTCAGCTGCGGCAACTCCAGTGACTACTCTACCCGAAGCGGAAGACGTAGTGGAAATTGATTCGGAATCAAAGGGCAGGAGAGAAGCCGAGATTGTTCGAAAGAACCCACGAGAACCATCTATTTCAGCCACAATTTTGAGGGGGGAAGGAGAAGTACCAAAAGATTGCAAGAAAAACAGGTTAATAACAAGGTAACAAAACTATCTCATCAAGATGAACCTCAGAATTATGGAGAGGCGATGATTTGTCCAGAAAGGAACCGGTGGAAGACAACCATCAACGAGGAGATGGCCTCAATTTTGGCAGCCAATACTTGGGAGCTAGTGGATTGTCCACCTAATCCAAAACCAATCGGTTGTAAGTGGTTCTTCAAAATAAAAGTTAACCTAGATAACACCATTGAGCGTAAAAAAGCCCGATTAGTGGCAAAAGGATTTACACAAAAAGAAGGAATCGACTACGATGAAACCTTTGCCCCGGTCGTCAGATTTCCCTCCGTCCGCATACTTCTTAGTGTGGTTGCAGCGAAAGACATTAAGGTGCACCAGATGGACATCAAGACAACCTTTTTGCATCCAGAATCGGAAGAGGAGATCATCATGCGACAAACCGAAGGATTTGTGGAGGAAGGAGAGAAGAGTAAGGTATGCTGGCTGATTAAATCCCTTTATGGTTTGAAACAGGTGCCTCGACAGTGTAATAAGAAACTTGATGAGTTTCTTACCGGTCAAGGATATATCCGGATCAGCTCAGATCACTCAATCTATGTTTTTGAAGATGAGGAAGATGTTATATTTATTGCAATTAATGTTGATGATTTGCTTGTTTTAAGTAAATCAATGGAAAAAATTTAATAAACTGAAAACCGATCTTAAGGGGAGATTTGAAATGTAGGATATGGGGAAGGCAAGATATATATTGGGAATTCAAGTAGAAAGAGACCGAGAAAGGAAGATTATAAGATTGACTCAAATGAAGCAATAGGGAATATGTTGGAAGAATTTTAAATGGATAAAGCTAATAGTTGCACAACTCGAATGGAGTTAAAAAAGGGATATGGGGGAGTGAGGATGAAAGAGTTATAGTCTTAGACGAGGAATTAAGTCTTGAAGAACAGAAGTTCATGCAGACTAATCCTTACATGCAAGTAGTGGGAAGCCTAATCTACTTTATGAATTGTACCCGGCAGGATTTCCTTGCAGCTTTAGGAGTGCTGAGTAGAAGTCTAAATGCTCCCACTAAAAAGGATTGGGAGGCAGCTAACAGAGTCCTTATATATTTGATAGGAACTAGGGATCTATGGTTGCATTTGGGTGGGGAGAATACTGACATCACTACTTGGAGTGATGCTAGTTATGGTGATGCTTCGATGAGGAGATGTACTTCTAGATATGTATTATATGTGGGTGATGGATATGTATTATATGTGGGTGATAGGGCTTGCTGTTGGAGTAACAAACAACAAAAGGTTATTGCTCAGTCCACCATGAAGGCTGAGTATATGGCCTCTTGCTCAGCTGTAAAAGAATTGATGTGGGTCAAGTCTTTGCTTGGTTAGCTTGGTTACCTTAAGAGTAGTGTGCAATTTTTTTTTTGTGATAATCAAGCAGCAATCACTATTTTTTCCAAACCAAAACATCATTTTAAAGCTTAACACATAAACATCAGACTCAGCTTTGTTAGAGAGAAAGTAGAAAACAAAATTATCACTTTAGATTACCGACTAGATAACGAGATGGTAGCAGATATGATGACCAAACCTGTCCCTTCCCTTAAGCTAATTTTTTGCAGGGAGAAGTGTGGTGTGAAATTAAAGAGTGACTAGAAAATAAGGGGAGTGTAGAAATTGATGGTTCTTTTAGTATTTTATAGGTCTAAAATATAATGTAGAAAAGAAGCCGAGGCAATCTACCTCTAACTCCTCTCTTCAACTCCCAAACTTGTTGCAGTCACTGAAAGTTGGAGAGGAAGTTAGAGCCATGGATGCCTATGCTATCCGGAGATTTACGAGAAATATAATAGTTGATTTACGGATAGGTAGTTTATTTACTTAAAAGAGATATGCCGAATCTAGGATTTGATCCGGGTACCTACCTTCTGATATAGCCGCCGGTAGCCGGTAGTCTTATCCATTAGGTCTATGACTAAGGTAACGTGATATACGATTTGTTAGGTATTTAAATGTTACCACGTAAGATAATTCATTTAACGGCAACTTTTTTCGGGATACATAGATCTAGTAATGTAAAGTATGGATTACAGTACAGATAAAAAACGAGTACTGCGCCTTTGTTTATTTAAAACGAAACAAATACTGCGCAAGTATTTATGACGGCTACGATTGAAATCTGCATTCAATCAGACAGCAAGAAAGAATGCCGAGATCGCGGAAGAGAATCTCGGCGGTTTGTGGTCTTTGCCACATCGAATGATACGTGGCACAATTACATTTGTTCGCGGCATCTCCGGGGATTACGTGACCTAATCCGGATATGATATGTGGTTACATTTAGGCCATGTTGTACAATATTTATACAGAAAGTACACTGGCAGCTGTACTTTTGTGTACAGCAGTGTAATATGATTGGTGACGTACATCAGTAGATAAAGTTTTAGAGAGAGATAGGACTTAGAAAAAAATGGTAGATAAGACCCCCTCTCCTAGAGAGCTTCTATACAAGGGTCAACTTTGACCCTCCATAACTTAATGCTCAAAGGAGCAAATTCAGAGATTCTTTATGCTATCAACTCAAGAGAGTCTTGCCTTCCCAAGTGTGAAGGTGGTCAGAGTTTTTGTATGCCAGGGTGGCAGTTATTCTTGCCGAAACACAAAGGGTCAGGGTTATCCTAAAGGCTTCGTGTGAGCTGCCTACTCTAAGGACCTATGGAGGTCTGAGAGTTTCGATGAGTTTGTGGAGATCTATAGAGTTGATACTATGAAGGAGCTTTAGTTGGCTGAGCAAAAGCTAGTGAGTTAGACTTACAAAAGTGGAAAGATGTAAGAGTATTGTAATGACCTTTCTTTTTTGTATATGAAGATAGAGAGTGCCGGATCGATACGTACAATTTAGATGAAAGTTAACACTCATCATGAAGTTACTCAACGTGTATGAAAACATAGTGTATAGAGCACAAGAAATGAGTGATAGTTCATGGAAGTGGAAAACAGAGGTCCGGCTGATACTTGTGTAGGAGAACAGAATTAAGATTAGGAGGGGGGGAAGAGCATCCATGCTCTAACTGTAAGAGGAAACCTATAGGGGACATATATGAAGAAACCATTCTAAGGAGAGAGAGATCACCCTGGAGGACGAAGGCCCCTTAAGGGCCTTTGCTATTTTTGCAAAAAGTTGGGACACTTAATCGTAGATTGTGTAAAGCTGTCAGAGCTGAGGCTCTAAGAGAATCGTGGAGGGGGTTCTTCCGGAGGGAAGAAAAAGACACTTGTGGTCACAAAAGTGAGAGGAGAAACCGAGGACGAGTCTTATGACGAGGATCGGGAGCTTCCTCTAGACGAGAGTCTGGAGGAGAAGGCGATCCCTCGGACATAGAAGTGTGCCTTTGGAGCAATTTGAGAGGCTCCAGACGAAAGATGGATCATCGACTCTGGTGCATCTATATAAGCAACTCTTCACTATGCTAAGTAAGATCCCTACAGTAGAGATTAAGTATGGGGATGGGAGAGTGGTTACTACAGATCTAGTGGGGTCAGTTGATCTAAAAGTGTTAGTGGAGGGTAAGACTTTCGTTTGGTCGCCCGCTCCTTCCAGCTCTCCCTCTCTCCCTCTCCCGCTCTCCTCTCTCTTTCTCGCTCTTCCGCTCAATTTTTCTCTCGTATTCCTTTCTCGATGGCTCTCCTTTAGAAACCATGTCCCAATCTCAAATCTATTCTATTACTGGTTTTAACTATTTGTTTTCTCTCCTCGCTCGTATGTGTTGGAGGAATGTCCACTTCGGACTCCATACGTATGTATCCCAATAAATTATAGTTCCGTGAGTGCGTTGTTGATTGCCGTAAATTCGGTTTCAGGCGCTTGCGTGCACAATCCGCTAGGTAGCTCAGTTGGTAGAGCTAGTGTACGGCTAACACAAGGTCCCGAGTTCGATCCCAGCTTGGCCATTTTCCAAAGTTTTCACTTTGGCGCCCATGCAATATGTTGAATATCGCTAATCCTCAATATGGTATCAGAGCAAGGTGGCGTTGGCAAGCCACACGAGATGGAGTACATCGTGAGGGGGCGTGTTAGAGGAATGTCCACTTCGTAGTAAATGCTGGTTTCGCTAGTGCGCTGTTCTTTGCCGTAAATTCAGTTTCAGGCGCTTGTATTCTTAATCGGCCAGGTAGCTTAATTGGTAGAGCTTTTGTACGGGTAACCCAAGGTCTCGGGTTCGATCCCCGGCTTGGCCATTTTCCAAATTTTTCACTTTGGCGCCCATGCGATATGTTGAATATCGCCAATCCTCAATAATATGTGCCACGGAATTCGATCCTCGAGAGTTGTTGGAATCTCCTCCGAGTAGTTGTGTTCCTCAGCCCAAAACCAAAATCAATTACCAGAAGTCAGCATTGTGGCAAAGTCGCGCCAAGATCAACTCTATTATCAGTTAAAAGACCATTCCTTCCCCCGGAAACCCCTCCACAATAGTTTTCACAAACACAGGTAAAGCTTCGATTAATGCCAACCAGTCGGGGAATATTAACAACCAGTCGGGGAATATTAATCAAGCAAGTCAACTTTTCGGATGCAATAGGGGAACTCCTCCTTCCGTAGTTGTCCCAACCTTTGAAGATTCTGGCATTTCTTCCGCAGTTGTCTCTTTGAGAATCTGGAATGGTGGCGGCTGGGTCGCCTTGTGTTTCGGCGCGTTACTTTTGTCACGAAATGTTATGACGTCGGCTCATTGTTTGTACGACACCGAAGGGAACTACTGGTACTTCGGTCCGGGAAACCCGCTGTTAGTTTCCGCTTGACAGAACGGAGCATGGAACTCTAGTGTGCGCTCTGTCTACGCGAGTGACGGCGTTGTTTACGTTGGCTATCATAGTCACAACACGTGGCAAGAGTCTCTCAGAGCAGGGAGTGACGTCAGCGTTTTTTTTATGGACAGCGCACTCACTTCTCTAAACCTTCAAAAGTCAAGTCCTCTTCCATCCATGATCCCGAGAACAAATTACGGGTATCCCGGAAGAACAGGCGGTAGGAGTGCACTCACTTTGGATGTTGCAGATCAAGCTCAAGTGACTGGCTCCAACGGACTTTCTTCTAGCATTCTTTGCGAGAATGTTTCTGTAGAAGGAGGGATGAGCGGGGGAGCGCACTCACTTCTCTAAACCTTCAAAAGTCAAGTCCTCTTCCATCCATGATTCCGAGAACAAATTACGGGTATCCCGGAAGAACGCGCGGTGGGAGTGCACTCACTTTGGATGTTGCAGATCAAGCTCAAGTGACTGGCTGCAGCGGACTTTCTTCTAGGATTCTTTGCGAGAAGCTGCACTTTTTTCTAGCATTCTTTGCGAGAATGTTTCTGTAGAAGGAGGGATGAGCGGGGGACCCATTTTACACCCTTCAGGAATTATTCTCGGTACTTCTTTTGGTGGTGTTGCTAACGGTTGTCCGGCATATTACGCAGGACTTTCGGGAAGATATACATTGTGTAAATTGGTGGAATATTATTGCACTGTATTTACATCTACGGTACGAGGAAGGTTTTTATTTAGATCTACATGTTAGTGTAGGGAAATGAGATTTTGTAGGGAAGTTTGAGAGAGTATAGGGAGAGGGGGAGGGTTTTTCAGATTTGTAATCAATAATCCTTCATGTTCGTAAAAGTGGGCTGGGATACTTAGTTATTTGGGATCAGGATCTATTATTTGGGATCTATTTTTGATTTTTTTTTTTTTTAGATATCATTACCTTGTACTTGATACAATTTTGGAATTGCTTTTTTTTCCTATGACAAACTTATTTACGAAGTGAAAAAATGTCCAAATTGTCAGTTTTGACGTATGAATTGAAATCATGGTAAACATTTTTAAGTGGAATGTTTAGTTGAGTGAAAAGGGAAACCAAACCGACCACATGTACATTAAATCAATGACAATATTGTGGAAGCCCATTTTTTTTTTTCGCAAACGGTTTAAATCTAGAGCTGGTAATTTGACGCTTGAAACGGGTACATTTCTCAAATTGTCTACATATTCGAAATATGCACAACTATCTAAATTTTTGTCAAGGAACCTCTGTACTACATGTTCATATAACTAAAAAATACTGCCTACTCATCCAAATTCTTACCCATCAATAACTCAAAAAGATATTAACGTATGTTGATTTTTTTACATAGAGTGAAAAGGGTAACTTAAACAAGTAATTTTACATTTAAACAATGACAATAATGTGGACGGTAAAAAAAACAAGTTGAAACAGTTTAAATCTGGAACTGGAAATTCGATGCTTTAAGTGGATATCTTTCTCAAATTGTGTAAATTTTTCAAATATACGACAGACATCTTTGCCGGCAAGCTTCAAAATTCCTTTGAAATTTTGAATTTCTGTAAAGAAACTTGTGTACTACATGTTAAAAAACAAAGTTATGGCTCTACCATATAGATTTATTTATTTTAAGTTGAATCCATTTATAAAAGATATCAAGTTGAAATACTGCAAAATTTCAAGCAAACAGAAACGGAATCGGCGAGAGAAAATCAACTTGAAAAAAAAGAAAAATACCCCACTAGTTCACTTTCATATTGCATACAAATCCCATCACTTTCATATTGTACACAGATCAATTTTCGAAGAAAATTCCAAAACAAAATATGCAAATATAATAGTTGTTGAATAATGCAATTACACATAGACAAGAAATTGTACAAAGAAACAATACTATATTAACCACCTCGAACGGTACCGGAGAAGTTTCCAGTAAACATAATAAGGAAAGTGACAGCTGGCGACGCTGCCCGTGAAAGGATATAGTCAGGGAGCAATCTTGGCTTTCAGAATCATCGAGCGACCACGTACCAAAAACGAGGGGAAAGGATACCGATTTATTTCGGCCGACGTTAAATTTTTTATAAAGATGAATGGTTTACGACTAGAGCTAATTAGAGGCACAAACCATTGCGTACAAATCCATATACTGCTATAACAATTTTTGCGTGTGTGTGAACATCTACGAATCTCTTGCACAAAATCCGCACTTTACGAAAAGCGTACCAGGCACTCGTATGTTTTGTAAAACTTCCGAGCAGCTCGCACTTTTTGTTGAAAAACCTTTAGCATCGTAATTTTTCAAAGTGAAATTGTGTGCAGTGGAAGCGCTGAAAATGTAGTTTATTTGAGCTGTAACGGATGGAAGACATGGAGCATGATTTTGGGTTAGAATCTGAGCAAGAGCGCCAACAACAAAGAGAAGCCATTTTGAATAAAATAAAAAAGACAAATAAAAGGGAAAACATGAGAGGGTTTTCTACTTAGAAAAAGAAAATAGTGGGTTTTGCTCTTTGAAAATGATGAAGAAATAAACTTCAATGAGGACATACCCGATTATTTTCTTATTTTTTTGAGGGGATTGAAAGAATGTTTTTAATTTCAAATTCTTTATTGCAATTTTCCTTACATTCCTCAAACATTTATACCTTCTTTGGGAATTCTACGGTCAATTGTGGTGAGCGTTGTACTTTCTCGTGTTCACTACATTTTTCCACAAATCATAGATAAAATACTTTCTTCATGGCCAAGGTCCTCTGTCTATGTTTAATGTCTATGCCTAATTTCCAGTTTCCATGTTTGGTGTTCATCTTCAATGTCAACTGTCCATCTTCCAATGTCCCTTACGTAACATCCAATGTGCAATATTATAATCCAATTTGAAATCTTCAATGGCTCGTGTGCAATTCCAAGGTCAATGCCCAATATCTTTTGTCTAATGTTCAATTTTTTTTATTCAATGTCCAACATCAAATTTCCAATTCAGTGACCAATTTCGAATGTCTGATGTTCAATGTCCAATTTCCAACTGCCACTTTGCAATGTTTAATGTTTATTGTCCAGTTGTCACTTACCAATATGCAATATTCACTGTCCAATGTTCAATTCCTATATCCAATTTTACATCCAATTGCCAACGTCCAATACCAGCTTTTCATTATCCAATATTAAATGTCCAATGTGGAATTTTTATGAATAATTTTCATTTGCTGTGCAATATCTATTGTTCAATATTCAATGTGTGATTTTATATTTAATATTTTAATTATCAATGTATAATGCTCCTTGTCCTACATCAAATTTTCTGTCCAATTTTGCACTTCGAAAGTCCAAGGTTCAATGTTTAATTTCCAATTTGTGTTTAATATCCAAAAAGGAGAAGAAGAAGAAGAAGGAGAAGAAAGAGAAAATGAAGAAGGAGAAGATGGAGAAGAAGAAGCACATGGGATATTGCATTAGGTTCGACTTCTTGGTGGAGAATAATGGCAATAATGATGAAGCATTGATGAAAGAGAGGATTTTGCACATTAATATTTATTGATGAATATTTATAATTTAAAAATTAGTAACAAATAATTGCACATTAATAATTAGTTTGGCTCCATGTGGAATTAAGGGTAATGATGGTTGGACACTGGGTAACAAACATTGGACATCGAACATCGTACATTGGTATTTGGGCATTGGTAATCGCAAATAGGCATTGGAAGTCGGAATTAGATATAAAATTGGATATAAGACATTGAACATGGATATTGGACATGAAGTATTGCATGTTAAACATAGAAAATTGGATCAGTAATAAGAAAAATTGGATTAGTGATTAGCAACAAATTTGTACAATGGTTTCTTCACAGAAATTCAGAATTTCAAAGCATTTGAAGCTCGCCATCAAAGATGAGCATATTTCAAAATTTTAAACAATTGGGAAAAGGTATCCACTTCAAACATCGAATTCCTAGCTCCAAATTTATACCGTTTCAATTCATTTTTTTAGCGTCCACATTATTGTCATTGTTTAAACGTAGAATTATTCATTTAAGTTTCCCTTTTCACTCTACGTAAAGTCAACATACGTTGATGGCTTTTTGAATCATCAATAGGTAACAATTTGAATGAGTAGGCAGTAATTTTTTGTAATCTGAACATGAAGTACAGGAGTTCCTTCCAAGTCAAAAAAACTCGAGTGAAACTCAGAAGAACATTGCGATGCTTAAATCGGCTTTAAAAAACGTTTATTCCCATTGTTTTCTTATTCCTAGGAATCAGTATTTCTTGTTTGTACTATCCACGTGGCGAGCTTTGAATGGAGAGAGATGATGATGTACGGAATGGAGCACTCATCGCCACATAAAAAAATTGCGAAACATTCGCGCAAATGGTTTCAATGTATACAAAACCCGAAGGGTTAGGGTTTTGACCAATAACAGGGCTTTGTACCGCTTAGTGGTGAAGGTTTAGTACATAAAAAGTAAAATTATTGACGAACCCAATAATTGATCCTGGTACCTATGGTCCGTTAATGTAGCCGTTAGCTTTGTCAGTTAGGTCTAGAACAAGTGCTAAGATATATGAGGTTTGATAAATATATATACAGTTACAAGTAAACTAATTCGTTTAACGAGGAATAATTATGTAGTGCAGCGATACGGTTTTAGATAGTACGGAGTACGGTTTTAATGTATTTTATGAAACGGATATTGCGCATTTGTTTCGACTGCGAAACAAATACCGCGTGTCTAATTTCAACGGCTAGATTTATAGCTGGTTTTGATCGGACGGCCACGATAGGCATAGAGATCACGAAAGAGGTATTTTTGGCGTTTAAGGGACATCCCCATGATAGGTGACACGTGGCGTGATGACATTTGATTTCGGCAACTCCGGAGATTACGGGAACAAATCCCGATTTGACACGTGTCAACATTTTGGCCATGTTTTACGATGGCCTTACAAAAAGTACATCGGCACCTGTACTTTTTTGTACGACACAGTAATTTGATTGGTGCCGTACATCAATAGATAGAGTTTTAGAGAGGGAATAGGACTTAGAAAATTCAGTAGGTAGCACCCTTTCTCCGAGAGAGCTCCTATACAAAGGTCATCTTTGACCATTCATAACTATTAATTTACTTTTGTATTTTCAGTGATTCTTTTTGCTCCAGACTCAGGAGAGTCCAGGCTACACAAGGGTGTAGTCGGTTAGAGTTTGGTGGCTGCATTTCTAAGGGAAAGTCAAAGTGGGTGAATGTGTCCAAATCTCATATTCTAACTTTGCATTTTGTGGTGGGACTGAGCACACAGAAAGTCTTATTTCACAAGGGTGAAGCTATGGGTTTCTGATTGTCAAGGGTCAGTCATTTGGGTTTATATCAACTTGGAGGTGGCACTATCTAGATAAACTTCTTTTGGATCAACGATTTTTGTGGGCAATGGAGCACACATAGGTTTAGGTTAAGGGCCTACCATCTAGGATGCCTATGCTTGATGGAACATGCTTCACTTATTGGGGATTTATGATGGAGGGATTGCTTTTCGAGAAGCACTTATGGGGAATTATTTCGGGACAAGTGAGATGTCCACCACCAGGCTTTGGAGGAGCTTACTATAGAGAATCATCTAAGGCTACCTAGAATATCAACCGGAGTTCAGATGGAATGGAAGGTGAAGGGAAAAATCTTACCGTGGATGGGGAAATAGGGGAGAAGGAAAAAGGGACACTTATGGTGAGTGGAGCTAGGCTCTCAGCTATAGTACCACTCGTAGGGATTACATTGAAGAAAATGACGGAAAAATATAGGAATACAAAAACACTATAGCAAAGCATCTTATACTTAGAAACGTGTCTAACTCCATAGCTATCACTCTTATAAACTAAACGAAGTCTTTAGAGTTAAGGGAAGCACTAGGTCAGATTTATAAGAGTGAGACTATTTAGGGGCAGCAATTAGTAAAATAAAAAATAGATGCCTATGTTTATAAAGGCGGTAGCATGATAGAGTTTTAAAATGATATTGTTGCGCTATATGTTGAGCTTGCTAGTGCCCGATATGTAGAATCTAAAGAGAGGAAGATTAATACACTACTCATGAAACTCCTTGATGAGTACAAAAACATCATTTGTCGTATGCAAGTAATGGATGGCTCCTCATGAACTTAGAGCTTCACCATGGGGATAATTCTTGTGAGGGAAAGAACTTTGGAGCTTCGTAGGGGAAGTGACAGAATGAATGTATTTATAGCTGGTGGTGATTATGTTGAAAATAGAGGTATTTTGTAGTCTGTCTTGTGACCTTACTGCATCCCTCATACTTGTCGTAGTCATTGAGGACCTGTAAGGAGCCATGGCTGCCTCTAGTAACTAAAGAGACAGGCAAATCACTAGTATAGTTTTCTGCAAAACATAGGCTGCCAGTTGTGGGACTTGATCCAAAAGCCTTCGCGTGACAGCCACACGGTCTAGCCGTCAGCCTTATCCAATAGGTCTTCAAGTACTGATACACATATATGACGCGATATTTATTTAAATATTTACAGCGCCGGATATTCCCTTTAAACAAATTACGCAACGATTTATGCATGGAAACATATCGGCTGCACGAAATCGGACTGCAAGAAATATACGAATCGAAATTTAATTTCGACGGACGAAATAAAATGTCCGGGTCTGATCGAACGGCTCACAGTGGAGCCGGAACGCCGAATAGAAGTTTGGCGGTTTGCGGACCAGATGTCGGCGGATGACACGTGGCAACATATGGTTGGACAGCGGATATTACGGGAGGAGCAACTACGGCTCCGGAATTGACACGCGTCAACAGACCGACCATGCCGTACTATGGTCGTACAAGAAGTACAACGATACTTGTACCTTCTTATACTTTACAGTCATGTGATTGGTCGAGTACCTTAATAATAGGTTTAGAGAGGTAGCTTAGGACTTGGAATATTTTTGGTTTTTTAGCCTCTCTCCCAAAGTGCACCTGTATTTATGGACCAACTTTGGTGAGCCATAACTTAATGCTCACGTGAGCAAATTCAGTGATTCTTTTTGCTGAGGACACAAGAAAGTCCAAGCTACACAGGGGTGTAATCGGTCAGAGTTTTTGCGTGCCACGGTGGCACTTATTCATTGCCAAAGTCAAAAGTGCAAATATTATCCTAGAAGCTTCATATAAGCTGGACATTCTGTGGACCAATGGAGGTCATAGAATTTCAGGCTATGGGCCCACCCTCTAGGGTGCCCATTTTAATGGAACTGGTTTCATTTATTGGGAAACCATGATGAGGGGTGCACTAGTTGAAAAACGGCTAGGGGGCATTGTGAGTGGTCGTGTGCGTCGGCCATCCGCAAAATTGGGAGTTCCACCAGGGTTTGGAGGATCTCGGTTCACTGGAGGATTTGTGGGAGCAGAGGTGGAAGAGGATGTTGGAGAGAGCATCGTGTCTGACATATGGAAGGACAAAGGGAAAGAGAAACTGACACCGATGCCTACTGGATCGGTTTTGGCAGCAGATGTTTAGAAAACCGAGGCTAATAATAGTGAAATTTGGGATTTCAACAATACTGTGGCAACTCATTTTATTCTCGGGCGTCTCACCCAAGTAGTGGCTACACCTCATCTTCTTGTGGATAGGGCGGACGAGTTGTGGGAGGCTCTTGTCAACATTTACAAGAGTGGTACGATTCAGCAGCAGAAGCTGACAGATCAGAAGGTATAAGCATATGTGTATAAAGGGGGAAAAATGTTAGATTTTTGTAATGACTTGGCTGAATTATTTATGGAGTTGGAGAGTGCAGGGAAAAGGGAGACTGAGAAAGAGAAGATGAATTCTTTGTTGATGAAACTCCCAGATGATTATGAAAACATTGTTAACAGGGTTCAGGACTTGCCAGATCATCGATGGATGTGGAAATCCGTTGTGGGAATGATTTTGGTTTAGGAAAACACAATTGAGATTTGGAGAGGAGGAAAGAGTGTTCAGGCATTCGCTGCTGGAACTAATTGGGGAGATAAGGATTCTTATAAACCTTATGGAAACTTTGGTGGAGGGGGAAGAGGAAATCAATCGGAGGATCTGGATCGAGGCCTTCGAAGGGGCTTTGTCACTTTTGTATGAAGCCGGGACATTACATTGGGGAGTGTACTAAACTGACAGAGCTGAGATTGAAGGAGGAACATGTCGGAAAACCAGTCACAAAAAAAAAAGGCATTTGTGGCAACACAAGTCATCGGAGAGGACTCCGATGAGGACAATGGAGAACTCCTCCTCAACGAGGAGCTTGAGGTGAAAGGTGAGCCAAAGATTCCAAGGAGGCAAAAGTTTGCTTTCGGTAGAGTAAGAGAAGCTCGTGAAGAAGGATGGATTATTGATTCAGGAGCCTCTATGCATAAATGTAAAGAAAAACCATTGTTTACCAAAATGAGAAAGATCCCTACTGTAGAGATAGAGTATGGGGATGGGAGAATAGTCACCACTAATTTAGTGGGATATGTGGATCTGAGAGTCTTAGTTGATGGAAAGGCATCCATAGTCACTTTCTGTAATGTTTTTTTTATCCCAGAGTTGAACAAGAATCTTATCTTTACGTCAGTCTTAGATGATAAGGGTTTTGAGACTAGTACTAAGAAATGAGTCTTTGTTGCTAGATATGAGAATGAAGTGTACTTCACAGCTGAAGCCAAGGAATGTTTAGGCCTAATTTGAGTAATAGAAAGACAAGAGTTTACTATGCTGGTGTAAGTGATTTGATGATGTGGCATAAAAGATTGGGACATGTGCATCTAGATAGATTAAAGGAAATGAGAAAATGGGTGTAGTTGAGGGCATTTATTTTGGAGATAATGAGACTTTGGATGATTGTAGTGGGTGTGCTCAAGGAAAAGCCCACAGATTGCCTTTTCCAAAAGCCGCAACATATAAGGGTGAAAAGGTTTTAGATTTGGTTCACACTGACACATGGGGACCGACCAAAGTGCCATCAGTTGGAGGAAAAAGATTTATGCTTACTATCATTGATGATTGGTCTAGATACTCTAGAGTATATTTCTTGAAAAACAAATCTGAGGCTTCGGCTTATTTTAAGGAATATAAATCATGGAGTGAAAAGCTTCATGAGACACCTATAAAGAGAGTGAGAAGTGATAATGGGGGGGAATTCACTTCTAATGAGTTTGAGGATTACTTGAAAGAGGAAGGGGTTCAACACCAAAAGACTGTCCCAAAGAACCCAAAACAAAATGGTGTAGCCGAGAGACTAAATCAGACATTAAGTGATAGTGCCCGTAGTATGTTGACGGATAAAAAGATAAGGAAAAGTTTTTGGGCAGAAGCTTGAATTGTGCTAACTATCTCAAAAATAGAGTCCTTACCTCAGCTGTAAAAGGTCAAACACCTTATGAAAGATGGACTGGGAGGAAACCTAACATATCACACTTAAAAGTGTTTGGAAGTCAAGTGTGTAGTTTAAACACAGAAAAATCTGATTGGAAGTTAGATGCTAGAGGAAAGCCCGGATACTTACTTGGGTATGATGATAACGTAAAAGGGTATGGAGTTTATGATCTCGGAAGAGAAGACATACTTCTAGTAAAATACTTGGTAGTTATGGATGAAGGAAAATCCATAGATCCCTTTAAGTACACTAAACCGGTCAGAATTAGAATTGAATCCGAAAGTGAGTTAGATGCTGATTCTACTAACCGAAATCCGGTTCAGCGTGACCGTGCAGAGGAAGAGAAAAATCTGACTGAGAGTGACCCTCTCTTGGAGTCACAACTTCCGATTGAAACCGAGGAAGAAAACAAGGAAATACGCGAAATGGACGATGAACGACCGGAGATGGACTCCACGGATAGGGGAGAAGGTGAAGTTGTTCGGAGAAACCCGAGATTACCCTCTATCCCACTTGTGACTGCAACAAGTGTGAGAGTTGGAGAGAGAAGTTAGAGTCAGACTGCCTCGGCTTCTTTTTTGTGCACTATATTTTAGACTTAGAAAATACTAAAATAACCATCAATTTTTATAGAGCGGACACGCTGAGATTTTGGGAGCACTCCAAGAATTGTGCTCCATGTTATTTACCAGTTTTGTCTCAGGATATGGATCCTATGCGGATGCTGATTACGAAGGTGATAGCATGTACCTTTTCTCATTGATCGGACGGGGAGACTACCATGTTACTTTGTGATCACTTCAATAAAGGGTTTCACATGGAGTGTTAGGTGCCACCATTGTTGGCGGTTCCGGATGGTCACTGGTTTCGCCACGGATGTCGCGAGCTTTCGGTCGTGTTGGCCAGCTCCTCTGCTAAATAAAGAGTTGGGGGGGGGAATAAACCGACCTAACCATAACCAGCTAAGTCGTTGATATTTCTTTTTCTTCCACCTTACCTGTTGTTGTATTTATCCATTTTTACTTTTATGTCTTATTTTATTTACAATATTTTTCATCATTTGGGTTTAAGGGGAGCACAACTGATTATATTGCATGCATCTTCACGTTATCATAAACATGCACGACAGCTGTAATGCCGCATCTCGTCGGCCATTTTAATTGTTTATATTTAGGTTTTAGGATCGGCAACCGCTACACTAATTTGCATTCGGGTGTAATTGGGTTTCGCAGGGTCGTACATACTTACGTTGGCCGGTCGTACATACTAACGGTGGCCGCTCCAATTTCTCAGTGACTGCGACAAGTTTGAGAGTTGGAGAGAGAAGTTAGAGATAGACTGCCTCGACTTCTATATTTCTTTTCAGACCTAGAAAATACTAATAAAACCATTAGTTTCTACAACATTGTTCAAAATTCTTGCGGCTACAAATTGGACCGTACCAAAAGTCCTACCGTACCCACTTTCATTTCCCGAAATCCCGGCCGACGACAAATTTGATCGTTTCGCGTGAGAAGCATTTTGACCGTTAGTGCAGATTAATACTCAGTTCGAATTACAACATCTGGACTGTTTACGCGAGTGATAAACAAATTAGCTGTTAGTTATGACGAAGCAACGTGATTGGACCATTTTAATTCGTGAACCATTAGGAGGTTCATGCGTTCACACGTAGATAGGAAGGGTTTTAATCCGTAGGTTATAGATTCTGTAACGTAGGCCATAAGATTTCGGCCTCCTATTGGCTGAATCCAAACTAGATGCAAATACTTATATAGCATGTTGTACTCTGATTTGCCTGTTTTCGCTTGGCATAATTTTTGTTACTTATTTCATTTTAGATTATTTCATGGTCACAATTTTCAAGTGCAGGAATTATTTATTGATATTATTTTCAGTATTAAAGATTTTATGCTGCCATCTTTTTCTTTGTAAAATTGTCTGGACAGCTTAGAGGCAATTTTCTGCCTTAGCGTGAAGCGTCTAGTTTCTATTCCATTATCAATCTCTTGTAAAGCCTTACATATTAATGTATACGGCTTCGGCCAAGACCTACACGGTTTCCCTTCACCTATTTTCGTCCGTTTGAGTGGATTTCAATCGCGTCTTCATAACACAAACTTTTTTTCCCGACTTTGGTTGAACATCAATTAGTGTGGAAGTCTTATGTTGAGAATATCGTTTTGTTGCTTTTATTTCTTGTGATTGTGTATTATTTATATTTGGCTTATACGCATCTTTTGAGTTTGGTTATCTCAAACCTGATAAGTGTTTTGCATATTGTCGTTTTAAGTTTTTGCTTTTTTCCGTCTCAGTTGTTTCTATTTCGATTTATTCTTGTTAAGTCTAAATTCAGATTTTCATCAAAAAGATAACTTCTGCAAGGAATATAAATAGACCCTGGTGCCTAGTGGCCATCCACCGGCATAACTAGCTAAGTCGTTGACCTTTCTTTTTCTTCCACCTTGCCTATTGTTGTATTTATCCATTTTTACTTTTATGTCTTATTTCATTTACAATATCTTTTCAACATTTGGGTTTAAGTGGAGCGCAGCTGATAATATTACATGTATCTTTACGTTATCAAACAAATACACAACATTTTCATTGTCCTGCCATAGAGTATCCTTAACAAGGCCATCTCGCTATCATTAGACTTACTCTTCCCAACACTGCTAAATAAGGTTCCATAATGTTAACAACAATTTGTGGAAGACTTTCGTGAGCGATGGAAATCATGGACACGGGGAGTTGCTAGGGATATAGTTGGTGAAGCTGTTGCAAGCGGTATTCGCTGACACCCAGGCCTCAAGTGATTTTTCCACGGTTGCATAGGTTTCCACCTTGTATCCTGCCTTTAAAACTGCTTCCATTTCAGAGTTGACTCTAGAGAAAAGGGATAAGATCCGGATTCTTGAATCTGGAATGGTTAATGACACCACCTATCAATTGAATTTCTCACTTTTGGGTAGAACTTCCGAAGATTGTGACTGAAGATTTTAAATATTGCCCTTGGGTTTTTTGGGTACCCTTAGGCATTTTGGCGTTTTCCGGTCGCCGCCACTCCGGATAACACGTGGCAGCATCGTACGGGTTTACAAAATCTTCAGAGAGCAAGAGAACAAATCTGGATGTGACAGATGTTACTATTTAGGCCATGTAGTACAATTACCGTACAGAAAAAAAACTTTGGTACTTGTACTTTTTGTATCGTATAGTCCTATGATTGGTCCGTACTTCAGTCGAAGGGGTTTTAGGGAGGGAATAGGACTTAGCATTTTTGGGTAGGTAGCCGCCTCTCTTTGAGAGCACTCTTGTATAAAAAGGCTAACTTTGGCTAGCCATAACTATCAACTCAGTTGACCATTTTCACTGATTCTTTTTGTTGCGGACTCAAGGGAGTCCAAGCTACACAAGGGTGTAGTCGATTAGAGTTTTTGCTTGCCATGGTGGCTGCATTTCTCAGGGAAAGTCAAAGTGGGTGAATGTGTCCAAAACTCATATTCTAACTTTGTATTCTGTGGTGGAACAAAGCACACAAAAAGTGTTATTTCACAAGGGTGAGGTTGTATTGGAGTTTTGATTGTCAAGGGGTTAATCATTTGGATTTGTATAAAATTGGAGTCGGAACTAACTAGATAAGCTTCTTTGGATCTGCAAATTTTATAGGGGAATGGACCCCATAGAATTTGAGCGCGTAAACATGGTAACACTCGGAAACCGGAGCATTTGTCCTTCCCCGATTCCATTAGTCCAATGGTTCCACCACCTTGGTCCCTTCCAATTCCTCAAGGTCTCGAACTATAAACAGCTCTTTCCAAACACTTAACCCCATATTAAGCCTGGTTTAGGTGGCCATCCGAAGCAAAATTTCAAACTGCGTACCTTCCACCACCAAGAAAGGAAGCTCAAATCAGACTTGTTGGCCCGCGTCGTCTGAAAATTTAATTAACATAGCCTTGATTCTTACGTAGACCGGTAAGTTTCCACTTTTTGGCCCGTGTCGTCTGAAAATTTAATTAACATAGCCTTGATTCTTAGGTAGACCGGTAAGTTTCCAGTGCTAACCAAGCTCACGCATATGTTGCCCACCCGTGATCAAGCATATATTACTTGGGCAGATTTCAGGTCAAAGTTCCTTTGGCATTTGCTGTAAAGTCAAATTAGTAATCAGATTTCGGAGTTCTCTCGTATCGACCATTGCCTCTTGGTATCCCCCCTATCTGTTAAGTTTGAAGTTGCCGGTTCGGTTGAGGATAAGTAATACCGATAACTTTTTATAATCCTTATCTATCATAGGGGTTTTGGGTTCCGTGAACAAAAAGACGGATGTGGGCTAATTTGCCTGAGTTCCTTCTCACTTCCCAAGTGCCTGAATGATGATATCATCGGGCACGTTATGGGACGAGGCCAGATTTTTTACATAATGAAACGTAGGGCATGAGGTGCCTTACAAGCATAAAAAATGGTTTGGAGGAAGGAGGTTCAGTGTTAGGCGATGAAATGGTGGAACCCAGTTTCTTTGGTTTCCCTTGCTCCCCCCCTTGCTTCCTCACTTTATGTGTCTTAATCAGGTGCAGAGGTGTTACACGGGTGGCGTCCTCAGGGATTTCAGCCACGTATCTTTGGAACTAATCTTGGCTGCTCTTTCTCTCTTTCTTCAATGCCTCCTTCTCCAGCTTTCTATGTTTATCCATTCGGTAATTTTTGAAACCGGGGGGCAGTTTTTGGTGGCGAGGAGTGGTGGATTGGTTAGTTATATTCCAAAGATGATGTTGTTGTTTAGAATTACCGCCTGGGGAGTGAAAGACAAGGGTCCCGTGACTTCCGTTTATGGTCCCCTTGAGCCAGCTTTGGTTGTCATTTCTTTTGCTCCGAGGTGGAATTGCGAAGTTGTATTTGACTGTCCCTGACGCCCACATTCCAAGCCCCAGACAGAAAAATGCGTGCATGATGGGCCTTGGGCGGTTCTAGATCCCAACCCATTACATCGTCATCATCCTCACCCGCCGTGACCTATTGTTCAAGCTTCGCAAACTTTTGCAATAACTCTTGTTTTTGTTTTTGGAGTTTTTTTTGCTGCCATCAGAGGAGGTTTTCTAGAGGAGGATCTGATGCAAAAGGCTGCCAATTTTGCTGCCATTGCGGCCAATTCTTGACTTTGCTGTTAGATGATCCTCGCCGATGTTAGCTTCGGTTCCACTAAAACGATCGTTCGGGCTCTTCATTCATGTCTGGATACGGCGCCCCCATGAGTGGAGGAGTTGTAGTGGTAGAGGATTCACTCCGATTTCTCTTTCTCGTGTAAACAAAGTGAACTGCATCATTTCTTTAAGTACACCATTTTTGTGGAAACATTGTTCCTCCTGGTGTCCTATGAAGCCGCATGCTACACACTTGAACATTCGGTCAAGTATTTCCCCTGTAGCTCATTTGACACCCTACCATCATCAAACTTTGAAAGTTTGATTTGCCTCAACTGTGACTAAGACATCTTGGAAGTTTCATACCGCGGAGTTGGGAGGTAATTCTCCTTTGTCACTGGTGTTCGTTCTTCCACCCCCCCTCCTTGTTTCCTTTCTTGCTGCTTCCGAGTCCTTTCAGCTCTTTCCTTATCAATTTTGTTTTGTTTGATGACGAGTTCAAGTTTGAGCTTGTTTGGGCAACATTTCCACCCATGACCGTTTTGTCGACAACTTAGGCAATTGTACAGGAAGACTTTGTCATCAGCCGCTATGGCGGGTTTTGATCTGCCATTAGCCACCTATTTTTCTTTAAGCTTTCGCAAAGCTTGAAGTTCTCCTTGTTCATCATTGTGCAAAGGCATCTCTCGCGTAAACCCAAGAAATTTCCCCCTGGCTGGACTGTTACTGCTTTTGAAGTGGTCATATAATTTTATGTCAACCAACGAGATTTCCTTTGCCGAGGGATTGATATCCTAAATTGCCTAGCTTGGAATCCAATTGTCTTATGCTCTCTGTGTTGGTATTTCGAATATTTAGTTTCGTGTACATTGTAATTCATGCGTACTTATTCAGTACAATGTTAAGTTTGAATTTGATATTTGTGAAAGTGTAAAGCGGTTTATTTACTGTAGTGCAATATAAAAAGGGTTGACTCAGGGATGAAAGAAATCAAGTCTTTGAGGGAATTTTGTTTTAAAGACTTAAATTTGTACACACCCATTTTAATATAGCCTTGATAATACGGTTTGAGGCGTACGTAATTTGGGGGAATTAAGTGTACCGATAAAATCAATGGACTAATTGAGTGGCGCGGAATGCGCTAGGAAATGGACGGCGGATTGCGAAGCGATCGAACGATTTATATTCGAAATGTTTTAAAAGAATACGCCGTCCATACGGAATCTAATGCAACAGACGACATTTATCGCAAATGACGTGTACCTTTTATGTGACACGCCGGATTTATTTCAAATGACGTGATTACGGTACGGTTTATTTGGATGACATGACATCAGTTCATTGAGTGACTCAGCATACGATTTTGTTAGATTGCGTCTACTTGTACATATTTGTATCAACATTGGTTTGTCTTTATGTGTATTAGTTTTTAGTGTAGATTTACTCATTCTGACAATATATAGAAATATTTTTGTATACTAACATTAATAGAGGTAGCTAATAGTTAGTGTACGGCTGGTATGCCTCCGTACAGCCAGTATTGAGCCTGAGTGTATAAAGCATAGGACTTAGTTTATTCTTATTTATCGCAGTCAAGTTTATCAAAGCAATGGCAGACTGTTTTCTGCATCTTTGACCTGTTGGTGTGATCACTCAGTTTGGTTCTTCCATGTGAAACTTTTTTGAGTTATTCTAAGATATATAATAATATGTGTGTGAAGTTTCATTGTATTCCTGTATCTCTCTAAGATTCTGTGAGCAGTCTAAGTCGTTAGTTTGTGAAGCTGTCAACTATTTTTGGGAAACTCTGGAGCTCATATCTTCTAGATTCCTTGGTGGATTTTGCTGTAACTTTGGGAGTTTTCAGTGTATGTGGTTTACTGCATATTGGGCAGTTTGAGGTGGTTTTGTTTATTGTGGAGTAATCTGTGCTGTTTGAAACACAGCTGTTTGAGAGGTAGTTGGTGGTGCTTCCGAGCGTAGTCCATGGATAAAATAGGCTATGGACAACACTCTACCCTGTTGGCCCGAAAGAATTACGGACTGCGATGAAATATTAAGTGGCCATAGCCGTCAATTTAGTGGTTATGGCCACCTGATCAATTGTGGAAAGTTTTGTCTTTTGACATAACTCGAGAGTCGGATAAAAAGAGTCAGCGGTGTTTTATTTTTCAAACACCATAATTCTATAAATTCCTTAATAGCTGATTAATTATTTTCAGTGTAAAGAAGCCTCCAGGTGTTCAAAATAATTTTACAAGGAGTGGGATTTGCAATCATGCGTGTGGCGTCCTTGGCTGCTTGAATTGCTTGCAATTGGTTTATGTTTGTGAGTCCTTGTCCTTGCACTTTCATATCCTTGGTGAAAGTGGCAGTAACATGGTCAGCCGCCCCTGTAGCTCGACCAGCCCCCACTTGGACGACAGCCGCATCTAGGACCGGATTTGAAACTTTGATGCAAAGGGCCATTAGCAGGTGCTATCTTTCTTTGTAGTCGGCCAATGCATCGCCAAAAAAGTAGTTAACCATCATGGGTAAAATAGTGGTCTCGAAGTCCACGAGAATGGCTCCTCCACGATATTTGTTAATTTCTAACTGAGTGAAGGGTTTCCACAAGAGTTCGAAATCAGATAATGCAATTCATGAGCTGTCCCGTGTAAAGATTTGGACATCTTCCATTTCTTTCTCCTCCGCAGCAAGGTTGGTGAACTATGGAGAGGACGTCCTAGTAGGACTGACAAACTGAGCACGTGAGATGATTCCTTGGTCCTTGTCTTCCATACCGGAACTTTATCCTTCTCTAGTTGAAGGTGTAGCCCTAAAAGAGGAGGGCCTCCCCCCCACTGTGCTGCTGAAAAACTGCATCCTTCTCTAATAGAAGTTGCAGCCCTAAAAGAGGAGGGCCTCCCCCCCCACTGTGCTCCTGAAAATCTGGCAAGGGGATCGTTGATTCTAGCGGTTTTTGTCCCTGTTTTCAGCATTGTCCGAGCGCGACGACTTGTCCTGATTGGGTCTCAAGAGTCGAGGTCTATTCGGAGGAGTACCTCGGGAAGACGGAGATGAAGGAGAAGATGGAGGCATTTACTTGGGAAAAAGTGTAAGCCATAGGCGGTAAGTTCCAACCGAGATGAGGATAGGGGTTCAGAGCTAGATGATAGAGAACGACGGTGAGGTGGAGAATAGGCAGGTATTCTGGTTTCAGGCAGGGCTGAAGTAACAGGAGGACCAACCACCAACCCGGGTGTTACTGCAGGGATATCCGCGGAGTCACGTTTAGGTCCCAGGGAATGAGAAGGAGGAGGTGGAGGAGGAGGATGTTGGTTTTGGAAACCTTTAGTCCTCTCTATATCTCGTGTGTGAGAAAGAGAGTCTAGACTTAGTCGGTTTTTGTGTACAAAATGAATTGACATAGACAAGATGTCGTGTGGTATGTAACTCCAAAGGGAGTTCACAGATTTGGTACACTCTATGTACACGTGTCGGTCCGTGGGGAAGTCAAGCTTGGTTGAGTTGGTTGACAAAGTACATATTTACTTGAGGGACCAGATTTACACGTGGAGGTTCATCTTCGGTAATGAATGAATACGCGGACGGCGGACGGAGTTTGCTGTCATTTTTGGAAGAGAAATATTGACCGAGCCGTCATTTCAGCAGACTAACTTTGACTGCGTACTTTAGCAGTGGCTAGGGTTAAGGATTGATGTAAATACTTGTACGGTAGATGGCGGGGTTTAGTTTGATTAATGTTTAGTGTACCGACACACCACGGTTGTTGTGGTACGGTGTAGATCAGCTGTAGGTTCACTTTGTATATGTAGGACTTATAATATTTTGGAGTTAGGATTTCAGTGAATGGAAAACTGCGAAGCAGTTTTTTTGTCTTTTTGAATTGCAAGATCATTGTGATCTTTTGGCAGAACCCTGTGAAATTCTGCATGTAAATTCTTTGTTAAACTATTTATATTGTGGAAAATTTACAGACCTAGTGTGTGTCTGGTTTGCGTGGGGCTTCATTGTGAAGTCGGTCTTTTTGTGGTTTCCGTGAGAGTTTCCTATTTTGTAATCTGAATATTATGGCAACGGCTGGTGCTTCTTCTTCCTCCTCTGGGTCACTGGTTGCCTCAAATCAACAGAGAAGAGGGAGGATCACAAGATTTTTGGGGCGGTGGCGAAAGAGGAGTGGGCGATCTCAATAGAATGTGAATCCTTTCAGATGGTCGTAATTCCACCAAAGCTTGCGCGGCGAAAGAGACTGCTACCGAGACAAAGGTGGACACTTCCTGAGAAGAAGGAACAAGTTCAAGATGGAGATCTGCACCCAAACCCTTCCTATTAGGTCCTCTGGTTCCCCCCCCCTTCGCGCTGAGGAGGAGTATATTGGCCAATCTCCAGGGAAGGAATCCGTGGTTGGGTTCTCGAAGTGAGAGTTGTTTCTTGAGTTGGCGCTCTTGGAAGCGGCCCTGTCCCTAAAGAAGTGGAAATCTGCTAGTTGAGAAGCCCACTTGACCTACGCCGAGCGTCCCAAATAAAATTCAATTCCTGTTCCCACAAATTCCGTCTGTCTACCTCTAATGTGATGTTTTTGAAAAGTTAGTTTCGTGCGTACACGACATTTTGTGCGCATGCGACGTTTCATGGGTAAATTATTTCCGAAAGTAATGTGGTGGTAAGAATGGAGGTTTGCATGGATTTGTGGATTGGGGGAGTAGTTATATGATTAAAAATTAAAGGGACGTGAGGGACTATTTGAGTGGTGCGTAATGTGGTGGGAAATGGACTGCGGATCGCGAAACGATCCGATCCAAAATATTTGAAATGTTGATAAAGATATGTCGCTCGTACAAAACAAAATGTGACATGCGCATTTATGAAAAAAGACGCCGCAGGTACAGAGCGTCTTATTTGGCAAGTGGACATGAATGCTCTTCGCGACGTCGTGGGATATTTGACGACTCATGTGGATTTCGTTTCGATTTTGTGACCACGCGCAATCGCGTCAATCACACAATGTTTATTTTTGGACGCCCCAGATTCTTTGAAGAAATTCAAGGAATCTCGTTGAGTGACATAGCATGACTTAACATACGATTTTGTGAGATTTTTTGTACATGTAAATATTTGAAACAACAATGGGTTGCCTTTTGGTGTTTTAGTTAATATTGTAGATTTACTCATTCTGACATACCTCGAATTATTTGGGTATGCTAACATTACTAGAGGTATCTAATAGAATGCGTACGGCTGGTATGCCTCCGTACATTCAGTAGTGAGCTCTACAGTATATTTGTAGGACTTAGTCATTTTGAACATAGGAACTTGCTATACCAGAATCTATTTTTGGTCATTTTTTGTAATTTCATCTAAGGTTTGCCCTCAAATCTGTTGGCACAATTACCTGAAATTTTGCATGTGTGTTCCTATTTGTAATTTTAATATTGTCACAGATTTACAGTCCTACTATAAGCCTTATTTGTGTTTTACTTCGTTGTGAAGATGGTCTGATCAATCAAAGTTCTGGCAAATTGCTTTTCTGCAACTTTGACTCGATGATGTGATAATTCTATTTGATAATTTTATATGACATTTTGTGGGAATACTAAGTGACCTAAAAAATATCCTTTTATGTACTTTCGGCTTGTTTTGTTCATTCTGTAAAATTCTGGGTGAATTCAAAGTAGGTTGTTTTTGGGGTAGTCTGTGGTGCTTTCGAGGGTAAATCCATGGTTGAAAATGGCTATGGAAAACATAATGCTTCCCAATCTACAAAAACGGGTCCGGCCCCCGCCGTAGTCTGGCCCTGAGATTTCACAATATCTACCAGCTCTTGAGCCATGTTGACGATACTAGTCAAATCCGCTATACCCATACCCGGAACCACCCATACCCAGAACCTCTTGGTCGGTAGGTCTTGTCTGGCATAATCCTTCCGAAGGTCAAACGGTTCGTGCAACTTGAGGAGTCTTCCCCGGTACGACTATTGCGGGAGGAGGAAACGTTTCCTCCTTCACCATCGGTGTGAACTGTAGAAACTAATGGTTTTATTAGTATTTTCTAGGTCTGAAAAGAAATATAGAAGTCGAGGCAGTCTATCTCTAACTTCTCTCTCCAACTCTCAAACTTGTCGCAGTCACTGAGAAATTGGAGAAAGAAGTGGTTCAGCCGTGGGACTGCCAACTTGTAGTAGTATCTTGAGATTGAGTGGTCTGAGGGCGTGAGTCCGGTACCCTTCTGGTGCAAACTGGGAGGAACTACCTTCTGAAGAACTACTCAAAATCTCCACTATCCCTACTTTCTGAAGAACTACTCAAAATCTCCACTATCCCTCCCAGTGGCCGAACTACCCGAGCTCGATCTGTACGAGCTACCCTCTGAACGGACACATTCTTCACCTTCAACTTGTGCAGATCGTGAAGGGCAAGGAGTTTCTTAAGACCAGGGCGACGGTGATCTGCCAAAAGCTCCGGATCTATCAGGATTTCAGCCCAAGGAACTTTAGACCTAGTATGGAACCCCACTTCTAGAAGTGACCGGAGAATGGTTCCTTGTGAGCCAACCCTTTCCGGCTAGCAGTTGGAGAAGACTTCTTGCTTTCTTTGGCTTGGGCCCAAGAAGCGTCGCCCAAGGGTGTGAACTGCTCAGGAGTCAAACTGGGCGGACGTACAAGCAAGGGTTCCCCTAATGGATCCTTGGCAAGGGAATCAAAGACACACGCCATGGGAACTAATTCCTCGGACATCTGAGACCTTTTCCTCGCTATGAATGTCTTCGGTCTACCTTGCTCTCTAGGTCTGATATCCGGATTCCCTTTCTCTTGTAAACCTCACCTCCCATGAAGTGGTTGAAAACTCGAAAGGGTCGGACTTGCAACTCTAACTCCTCTCAAGAAAATAGGGTGCTAAAAACTAAAACTTCATCCCCTCTTAATGGAAGTAGACAGGGTTGTTTCAGTACTATATTGATCTGTTAGAAGTTTGATAAGTGCTCACTCAGAACACAGTGTTGTGGTACAAAATATATTAGCAGTCTACTCTAGTTGACCGCAACAGAAGCCCAAAAAGGACTACCAAAGAGGACACAAAGGAATTTCCAAGAATAATTAACGAAAATAAAAAAAAATTGGCAGCCTTAAATTTAACAATATTTCCTTGCCCCAAAAAAATAGAAATAAAGATAAAATTCAAAATGACAGCAAAGCAAGCTCAACATACTCTGGAAAGTAACGTTGACACGAAGAGAAGACGAAATCTTTTCTGATGGCACCAAAAACAAGTAAAGTTCTCCTTCACTCCTCAGTTTCCGCAGCCCAAAACCGATAAGACTCTTCTTGGTTTCAACAGCAACAAGTCTAAATCTCCCAAATGAGGGGTAGTGCAAACAACCCGCCCAAACTAGGCCTCCACAAAAGACAAATTCAAACCAGGATGGTAATAGTCACACTCACAAACAAGACAAAAATTCTCCAAAAAAAGGTTTGTTGGAATTTCGAGGGGTTTTCTCAGATGACAGTACTCAAACAACAACCTATCTCCTTCGGCCATAAGTGCCTTATCCCACACAGTTTGTCTAGTTTCACGTGCATAGGTCAACGCAATGCCAAGAGCTAATGAGCGGAGAGCAAATGCTATCGAACTGACATAGAACAAATTAGGCCGCACCACACTCAGGGCAAAATGTTTGACGTGGGACTCTAGCTAAATCCCCAGCTAAAGGTTCAAATTGGATCCACTATCAAATCTAAAATACTAAGGTGGCGCTGAAACGCCAAACTTTGACCTAATGTAACTAATGAACCGGGAGCCGGTTAGATCCAAACAAAAGTCTTACTGACGTCTAAGAGCATGATCTTGCTTACAATCCCTAATGTAACATTCATGCCACAATGTAACCTCAGCTAGGGGGGCTAGAAACTGTCTCCATGTAACTAAAGTGCAAACTTGGAAGCGGGATAACTTTATCGTCCAGCCTCTATTACGCGTGAACTAAAGTGCGTTGTGCTCCGTTGTGGAAATACGAGAATTGGGTCAGGAGAGATACACATCCATCCTTCGTACCTTGGCGACCGTACCGGATGGAAAATGGCCCGGAAATCCTAGGTGATGTAGGTGTGTCGACATCGTACACGAGCTTGACAGGTCATAAAACCCGATTTAACGTGAATATCACCATTTGTTCCTTTACACAAATAATTTCTTAACACTATGAGCGATTCACGGTGTACTTCCAAGCTAGTCGGCACACGACTGTTGTATAACTAAACACATAATTAGGAGTTAGGGTGTGTTCCCATGTGTTAAAGTAAGGGTTTTTTGTTGTCTTTTTCGTCATAAACAAAGAATGCAGCAAGAAAAACTTCTGACGTTCAAAAAAATGTGAAAACCATATCACAATATACGTCATCTTTAAATTTAAAATGTACTGCAACTGTTGAAAGTTTTGTATTTTCTAGGTCTTAATAGGAAAAATAAAAGGAAGAAATAAAGCAAAGGTAGTCTACTTCTCGCTCCACTCTCTAGTCCCCATACTTGTTGTAGTCACTGAAGACTGGAGAGAGAGCTAGAACCATGGCTGCCTATGCTGTCTAAGGTGACAGAAAATAGGCTACTACTTAGTCCGTATCAAAAAGACTGCCGGCTCCGGGATTTGATCTTGGTACCTAACGTCTGTTAGATTAACCGATAGGTGACAGCTTTATCCAGTAGACTAGGATCAATCCTAAGACATATAGGGTACAATAGGTATTTAAATAAACAGAGGGCAAAGATTCCATTTAACTACTAGGACGAAATCTTTGGCATAGAACCCGCTGTACCTTTTATGCCGCACGAAACAAATGTTACGAACATTTGTTTCGACGGTCTAGATAAAAATGCGATGTAAAATCGACGGCCGTGGTGCAAGCCGGGTTTCTGGAAAGGTCGCCTTGGCGTTTTCGGGCACCGCCACTCCGGATGACATGTGCGACATCGTACGTGGTTGCGGAATTTTCGGAGTGTAAGACAACAAGCTCGAATATCACAAATGTCACCTGTATGGCATGTCGTACAGTTGTCGGAAATAAAGTACACTGCCGCCTGTAATTTTGTATACGGTACAGTCTTGTGATTGGCGCCGTACTTCAATAGAAGGGGTTTTAGAGAGGGAATAGGACTTGGAATATTTTGGGTAGGTAGCCGCCTCTCCCAAAGAGCATCTTGTATAAAAGGCAAACTTTGGCCAACCATATCTATCAACTCAGTTGACCAATTTTAGTGATTTTTGTTGTTGCAGACTCAAGGGTGTCCAGGCTACACAAGGGTGTAGTCGGTCAGAGTTTTTGCCTGCCTGGGTGGCTGCATTTCTAAGGGAAAGTCAAAGTGGGTGAATGTATCCAAATCATATATTCTAACTTTGCATTATGTGGTGGAACTGAGCACACAGAAATTCTTGTTTCACAAGGGTGAAGCTTTAATGGGGTTTTGATTGTCAAGGAGTCAATCATTTGGGTTTATATAAACTTGGAGTCGGCACTATTTAGATTAGCTTCTTTTGATCTACAAATTCTGTGTGGCAATGGAGCCTATAGAATTTCATGTTATGGGCCCACAATCTAGGGTGCCTATGTTCGATGGAACAGACTTCACTTATTGGGAGTTCACGATGGAGGGATTGCTTTTAGAGAAGCACTTATAGGGAATTGTTTCGGGACAAGTGAGATGTCCGCCACCTGGCTTAGGAGGAGCTTACTATGGAGAATCATTTGAGGCTGCCTAGAATATCAACCGGAGTTTAGATGCAACAGAAGGTGAAGGGAAAAACCTTGTCCTGAATGGGGAATTAGGGGAGAAGGATAAAGGGACACCTACAGTGAGGGGAGTTAGGCTATCAGCTATGGTACCACTCCTAGGGATTAAAACTGAAAAAAAAGATAGAAAAAAATTAGAATATTAAAACACTATAGCAAAACATCTCATACTTAGATATGTGTCTAAGTCCATAGCTATCACTTTTTTAAGTCTAACCAAGTCTTCGAAAATCTGGGAACCACTAATTCAGATTTATAAGAGTGAGATTATACAGAGGCAGCAATTAGTAAAACAAGAAATAGAGGATTATGTTTATAAAGGCGGTAGCATAATAGAGTTTTGCAATGATATTGTTGCGTTATATGTTGAGCTTTGTCATGCCGCAGCGTGTCGATTGCTTGCGCGCACGATATCATGCAGGCACGCGCGATATTCGGCGCTTGCGCACGATATAATGCCCGTACGCGCAGTATTTCCCACGCACGCGCAGTTTTTCTTACGCACGCGCGGTATTTCCCACGCATGCGCGGTATTTCCCATGCACGCGCAGTTTTTCTTACGCACGCGCGGTATTCTGCTCGCACGCGCAGTATTTTTCACGCACGCGCAGTATTTTGTATGCACGCGCAGTTTAAAGCACGCGCGCGAGGTTTCATGCCTGCACGCGCGATTTTATGCATGCACGCACGATTTTGGCACGCGTGCATAATTTGCGTTCCCACGTGCGAGTTTTCGTCGGTTCATGTGTTTATGATGTGAACGCGATTTGCGTTCACGTACGATTAAATGCATACTAATTTCGTGCGCACGTTTTGTTTTGTTTATTTTCAAGGTACACGATTTTGGAAGTATCGACGCGGCGCGATTTCCGGGAATATTTCAGACGATACGTTTGAATTCGTGCGACATGTTTTGTTTCGTGCGTATGCACACAATTTTGTGAGTATCGACGCGCGGTATCGTTTGGCGACGAATCGCGATTCCCGGTGGTATCGGCGGCGCTTCGATACCTTTTATTTATTTAAGTCGCGAACCCATGTAGGTTCGCGCACATGTAGTTAGGGAGGGTTTTTACCCTTGGATGGTGGATTTTGTCAAGCGTACGGCAGACGATGTTGGCCGCCTATTGGCCAACATCTTTAGTGGTTTCATGCATGTAAAGTAGACTAGACGTAGGCTACTTTTGCTTAGGCCTAGTGTAGCTCTTACTTAGCCTAATTCTCACACTTAGAGAATTTAGCTTTTGGACAAGAATTTTCTCTTGGCAGCGGAGCTTTTCTCTTGCTCTCTCTCTCACCGATTGCCCACGTGTCTTTCTTCTCCTTGCTTGCTAGCTTTAGAGGCTAGATAGGTTAAGAACATTTCCCCTTTTATTTCTGCCCACGTTTTTAATCCACACGGCCTAAGGCCACGTCCGGAAGGTTTCCCTCCAAAGTTTGTCTTTTGGTGGAAGTGTGGAATTGGAGATCGTGGGGGAGCACATCTGGACCTTGCTGTGCCTTCCTCGGGCAGCTTGACGGTTTGGTTGTGTGTTTGTGTCTTGTTTGTATTTCGGTTAGCTTGAAAGGAGTGTATTTTTGATCGGATTTGGATTTTCCCTTGTTCCGGTGGGAATATTTCTTGCTTTGCTGTCGTAACGGGATAACTCTTGTAGAGAATGTGATAAAGACCAGAGAGCCTACTGGCTACCTACTGGCTTAGCATTCTTGTCCAAAAGCTCCACTTTTGAAAATCACATTTTCTAAAAGTCTATTTGTTTTAATATTAAATTATCAAAAATATAAATTTTATTTCATTAAAAAAATATTACCTTTCATATCCGGTTTTTATTCTTGTTTAAGCATTCTATTTTCCTGCCTATGTACCTTTCATTTTCAGTTTTACTTCTCAGTTTTGTGTGATAAAATAAATCAAATATAAAAATTAAATTTTTTTCATTAGAAAATCTATTTTTTTTCATTTCTAGATTTTCTTCCACCTATTTTTTAGTTGGTTTTTTCCTTTTGACTTTGCTTTATTTTTCTACAAGCTTCATTCTACTTTCTCTTTATTATTGCTTTTGCTTTCAGTTTGCCTTTGAAGAAAATATTATAAAAATAAATAAATTTATTAATTTTATTTAATTAAAAAAAAAAAAAAAAAAAACATTTTGTTTTGTTCTTTTTCTTTCTTTCTTGCAATCTTTTCTTTCTATCTTGTTGCCACTCTATTTCTAGTCTGCAGATTTAGGTCTGATTTTGTGTCAGATTTTTAGGGTTAATCTGCGGAATTAGGGTTTGGCCGCAGATTTAGGGTTTGGGCCGCAGATTTAGGGTTTGGGCGGATTTAGGGTTTATTTTTTGGAATTCTTAACCCTAGGTCAGCATATTACCATCCCTTGGTCGCAGATTTTTGATTTTTGCAGCGTGGTATTAGGGTTTGAGAAACCTTTTTGCCCAATTTTACCTTATTTTGTGTTTTATTTTGAACTTTTCTGAATATTTATTATCTTTCTTTCCTTTAGTGCAACTTCCTTTGCTGTCTAGTTGATGTTTGGTTTGTGGTGGATTTTATATTCTCTTTCTTTATCCTTTGCCAAATCTAATCATTCATAAAACCTAGCAAAATAAAAATATATATTCATATATATTAAATTTGCACGAATTATAACATATAATTATCATTGCTTTATAGTTGGGTATAGCGTGGCATAGCGCTGATACGTATACCCTAGCAGGATACTAATTGCCTGGGTGTTTAGTGGTGGTCCTGGGTACGACTATTCGGCACCGAGGCGGATCACGTTCCTGAGGACTCTGCAAAATCTGACTTGCTTCAACCAAGTCCGGTTCACTTTTAATACTCACCAGAGTATTAAAGGTGTTTGTAAGTATTACGATGCCTTTTGGGTGCAGGAGCGTTACGATATAGTGTCGACACTGGTGTAGGGGATCGGTGTGGATTGGTTCTATTACGAACCTTTCTTTTTGAGCATATGCATTCTCCTTGCTTTCTTTGCATGCTATCTGGCCGTGAGTGGCCTTGAGTTTCCCTGTGATTATCTGGATTGGTGTTTATTTTTATAGATCTTGCCGTGGGTGGCACTGTTTAGACAATTTTCTGTCTGTGCCGCTGTAGATCTGCACCGAAAGGTGCCTGGATAGTTCTGTGTTTGTTTTTATAGATCTGGCCTTTCGACCTTGCCCATTGTTTGCAGGGTAGAGGTTTTGGTATTCCGGCTTCTTGCTAGATCTGACCACCGGGTCTTGATAAAGACATCGTGTGTTAGCTTGTCTTGTGTGGTTTGGCCTTCCATTTGACGCACCTCGATTAGGTCGTTGCGTTCTTTCCTAGTCGTAATCGAGGGTTTTCTCTTCATTTAAGCCCACGGATTGGGATAACTTAAGTTATCAATCCGGATCTACCCGCGGCGGGACAGTTTTCCGTCCACCGCAGTTAGACCTTTCCAGTTTCTCCGAGTCTACGGACGCACCTGTTTCGGTTGCGGCCCCTAGATCTCCGTCTGTTCGGTCAGTATTGACCACAGTCTCATCATTATCCTCAGTTTCCTCTAGGTCATCCCTAGATAGAACCGAAAGAGACTTTTCAGTGGAAATCTTTTTCCATCCTATCACATCATTTCCGTTTTCGGTCGGTCCAAATTTGGAACCACTAGTGCATTCTTCCTTTGACGACATGGCTTCCTCTTCAGAGGGGGGCATGGGGAAAATGCAATTTTGCTTTTCAGGGATGAAGGATACCATGTCTTTATCCCATTTCCGAATGCTTTATGATACCGAAATGCGTGATTTGGCATTTCGATATCAAGATCGATTTGATCTTCGTGTGGCATTTTCTCTTCTTGGTCGGTACCTCAGAGGTTCGACCCTTACAGTATATTCTCGCACGTATGATGCTATACTCGCGATGACAGAATTTTCCCCTCCTTTTGCTGGTACACCCGAGGTCATAGGTCAAGTGGATATTCCATTCCAGGCCGCTTTTCCCGAGGTCTTAGATGCTCAAAGTGTTGTCCTAATTCCCGTTGTCCTAGAAATTCCGCGCCAATATGCTGTGGCCGCTCGTGCTGCTGTCCTAGCACGACCAGGGATGATAATTCCGTTGCGGGATCCACTATCTGTAATGTTCGATTTCTTAGAAGCCGAGTATCGGATGCAAAACCCCGATCAGGTAAAAGAATTGATGAATTTCACGCGTAAACCAGGAGAAATTGCCCCTGCTTTACGTGCTCGCATCAAGACTTTCCGAGAAGCTTTACCGGACCAAATGTCCGATGCGGAAGCTGTTCAAAAATTTGTTGGACAATTTCCAGATCAATCGAAACGTTTTATACAAAGTCATCTCACTCAGACTTACGGTCTGAAATTTACATTTGATCAAGCCGCTCAATATGCGGTAGAATATGAGATGCAATCATGTTGGTGGGAAGCTCATGATCGTTCGGAAGTCGCTTCCCAACTTTCTCCTCCGAGGAACCCGTGGCCTTCTAATAGGCCTCCAAAGACGCCAGCCATGGGAAATCCACCATTTAATTCCGGAAACCGATTGTGTTTCCGATGTGGAAACACGGGGCACGATGCCCTTATGTGCCCGGATAAGTCGGCCACATGCACCCATTGCAACCAGAAGGGACATTATGTCCACCGTTGCCACGTTAAGGATCCTAATTTTTCCTATCGGAATCAGATTCAGAACGGTGGAATTCCCGCCCGTTCTGCCCAGCCGGTCACTCCTCCTACCGAGACAGAGAAAGAGGCGACTCCGCCTAAGATCTCTCGAAGAGAGAGGGAAAAGGCCGAGTTACAAGTCATGATGGCCGCCATGATGAAGGAGCAATTCGCTGCTTTCATGGCCGAAATGAAACCCCAGTTCACGGGGATGGCAAGGACAGTCGTCCACACGCCATCGTTGGTTGATCGAATCCTCCGGGATTCCACGGTCCAACAACGGGCAGCCACTTTCGATAAGGGATCCCCTGATCATAATCGGGACGGTAAATTACAGAATTCTCGTATTCCACTTTCTTTCGAGAAAGAATCTCTCTCTCCTCTACCAAACACAGCTTCCTCTATTGTGGTTGAAGCTCTCACCATTCTGGATAGTACTATACATGAGGCACATCGAGTCAAATAACCGCTAAACATCCTGTCTGCCATGATTGATGAAGCCCCCAGGGCCTCTCCTTTTCCTAATGAGGTTCCCAAAGCCTCTCCTGTTGTTGATGAGTTCGCTGCAGCCGCCGCTTTGAGGGCGTTGCAACTGAACCGTAGTCTTACCGTTATTCAGCCGGTTACCGCGGATGAGCGCCGTGACCTTGATCCTCACATCAGTTTCCTGGACAATTCTCGAATGTCCTTCTCCGTTAATGGTGTTTCTCCTTCTCTCCCTCTCATGGACATTGGAGCCAAACCCGTGATCCTTGGATCCGGATTTGCCCTCAAGCTTGGTGTGACAGCAGACAAGCTCCAAGCCACGTCTACTCGGCTTCTTACTTCAGCCGGTACCACGGAGTCGGTGCTTGGAATTACCAAGGACCCCCTTGTCGTTCCGTTTCACAACGGAACCAAGAGTGAGTCCGTAGAGGTTTCTGTCCGAGCATTGGTCACCAAATCAAACGACTACCAATGCTTAGTGGGACAGGATGTTATCTTCCGAATCGGTGGAGGAGTAGATATGCATGATCAGACCTTCTCCTACCGTCCCTCTAATTTTCCCGGTCGCAAAATCTGCCTCCCTCTTGTCTCTGCTCGCAAGCCGTTGCCCACTATGGCACATTTCGCCTCCGCTCTCCCTGCATTTTCCAGTATCGAACTTCGGGAAGACAATGGCGACTCCTTTTTCTCGGAAAGGATCCATAGCGTCGACACCGAGGTCTTTCCACACATTCTCAATGTGGTGGATAGTGATACTAATGTGATGTTGAGTTTGGAGAGTGTTTATGCATGTACAGGTGGTGATCAAGGGTTCCCCATGGAGTGCCTCTCTTCTCCATTTTCTTTCAACCCGGCTGACCATTGCTGCCTCGATTTTTGTTCCAGACCCTCAACTGTCTTGACCAGCTCCTCTACAGATTAAGGAGCTGGGGGGGGGATTTATTGGGTTTACTTCACTTTAGGGGAGTATTCTTTCCCCTTTTCTCTTTGGGTCATTTTCACCTTTATACCTTTCATGGTGTGGGTTTACTTCACTTTAGGGGAGTATTCTTACCCCTTTTCTCTTTGGGTCATTTTCACCTTTATACCTTTCATGGTTTATTTATTTCTTGTCTTTTCATATTTATGTTCATTTGTATATATGTTTGTGAGCATGACTTTGCTAGATGTGATGCATGTTCGCTTGCTTGCCTCTCATGCACGACAGTTGTCATGCCGCAGCGTGTCGATTGCTTGCGCACACGATATCATGCAGGCACGCGCGATATTTGGCGCTTGCGCACGGTATAATGGCCGTACGCGCAGTATTTGCCACGCACGCGCAGTTTTTCTTACACACGCGCGGTATTTCCCACGCATGCGCGGTATTTCCCATGCACGCGCAGTTTTTCTTACGCACGCGCGGTATTTTGCTCGCACGCGCGGTATTTTTCACGCACGTGCAGTATTTTGTATGCACACACAGTTTAAAGCACGCGCGCGAGGTTTCATGCTTGCACGCGCGATTTTATGCATGCACGCAGGATTTTGGCACGCGTTGATAATTTGCGTTCCCATGTGCGAGTTTTCGTCAGTTCATGTGTTTATGATGTGAACGCGATTTGCGGTCACGTACGATTAAATGCATACTAATTTCGTGCGCACGTTTTGTTTTGTTTATTTTCAAGGTACACGATTTTGGAAGTATCGACGCGGCGCGATTTCCGGGAATATTTCAGACGATACGTTTCAATTCGTGCGACATGTTTTGTTTCGTGCGTATGCACGCAATTTTGTGAGTATCGACGCGCGGTATCGTTTGGCGACGAATCGCGATTCCCGGTGGTATCGGCGGCGCTTCGATACCTTTTATTTATTTAAGTCGCGAACCCATGTAGGTTCGCGCACATGTAGTTAAGGAGGGTTTTTACCCTTGGATGGTGGATTTTGTCAGGCGTACGGTAGACGATGTTGGCCGCCTATTGTCCAACATCTTTAATTATTGTGTTTACTTCACTTTAGGGGAGTATTCTTTCCCCTTTTCTCTTTGGGTCATTTTCACCTTTATACCTTTCATGGTGTATTTATTTCTTGTGTTTCCATATTTATGTTCATTTGTATATATATTTTTGAGCATGACTTTGCTGGATGTGATGCATGTTCGCTTGCTTGCCTCTCATGCACGACAGCTTGCTAGTGCGGGATATGTAGAATCTGAGGAGAGAAAGATTAATACACTAATCATGAAGCTTCCAGATGAGTACGAAGATATCATTTACCATATGCAGGGAATGGATGGCTCCTCATGGACTTGGAGCATTACCATGGGGATAATTCTCGTGAGGGAAAGCACTTTGGAGCTTCGTCGGAGAAGTGAGAGGGTGACTGCATTTACAACTGGTGGTGACTCGCGGAAGCGTGATGTGAGGAATGGCGGTGACGAGCAGAAGCATGATGAGAGGAAAAACGACAAAGGTAAACCTTATCGGAACTTTGGTGGAAAGAGAGGGAGAGGAAAAGAAAGGGGAGCTTAAAGGGGTTTGCTTTGCTTGTAGGAAATCAGGTCACTATATGGAGGAGTGTCTTTGTTTGGAAGAACTTAGAAGTCGGTATGTGAATGAGGATGAAGAAGGGGAAGAGGAGAAAGAGGATGAAGAATATTTGGAGCTTCTTCACATCGGTATAATGGAAAAGAGAGAAAAGCACACATAAATTCCACGAAGGCAACAGTGTGCTTTTGGAGGTATAAAGGAAGTAGAGAGAGAGGAGGTACTTGAGGATGTCGAAGAGTGTAGAGTGGATGACTTAAAAATAAGAAAGTCAGATCTAGAATCCATAAGTGAAAATGGAAAAGATAAAATTAATGAGGATAATTTTATAAAAAAATTGAAAACACAAAACTGGTTGGAAAGGGAGATTTCTACGGATTCGGAGGAAAGGGGAGAAGTGAAACTAGAAGGGGTTTTAAAGGATAGGGGAGAAGAGGAATATCTAATAAAAGGTTTAGGGGAGGAGAAATATTTATTGGGAATAAATTTGGAAAGAGAGAGTGAGGAAAGTTCAATTTTTGGGGGTAATGGGTTTGACATCACAAAAGGAAGTGATGGTATTTATGAAGGTGTGCCTCTAAAAGGGTTAGCATCTGGGTGTATGTTGCAGATTGGAGATGGGGCTGGCTGTTTGGATTGCGAGTGGGAAATCTGTTTGTGTGTGGAGGGAAAAGAGATCAGGTGGATAATATCTTTGCTCGGATTTATGAAAGTTGGCATGCGAAATAACATGAGTGATCAATAAGATGCAATAATTATTTTTACTCATATACTACACCTCTTTAAATACAAGGTTATTTACTTAAAGCTTTATAAGGAGAAAAGAAAGAAGAAAAAGAAAAGAAGGAAATTATTTTTTGCAAAAATGTAGACTAGAAAATAAGGGGAGTGTTGAAAGTTATGTATTTTCTAGGTCTTAATAGGAAAAATAAAAGAAAAAAATAAAGCAAAGGCAGTTTGCTTCTCGCTCCACTCTCCAGTCCCCATTCTTGTTGTAGTCACTGAAGACTGGAGAGAGAGCTATAACCATGGCTGCCTATGCAGTCTAAGGTGACAGAAAATAGGCTACTACTTAGTCAGTACCAAAAAGACTGTCGGCTCCAGGATTTGATCCTGATACCTAACGTCTGTTAGATTAACCAGTAGGTGACAGCTTTATCTTGTAGACTAGGATCAGTGCTAGGAAATATAAGGTACAATAGGTATTTAAATAAATACAAAGCAAAGATTCCATTTAACTACTAGGACGGAATCTTTGGCATAAACCCGTTGTACCTTTTATGCCGCACGAAACAAATGTTACGAACATTTGTTTCGACGGTCCGGATAAAAATGCGATGTAAAATCGACGGCCGTGGTGCAAGCCCAGATTCCGGAAAGGCCGCCTTGGCGTTTTCAGGCGCCGCCACTCCAGATGACACGTGGCGACATCGTACATGGTTGCGGAATTTCCGGAGTGCAAGACAACAAGCTCGGATGTGACAGATGTCACCTGTATGGCCTGTCGTAGAGCTGCCGTACAGAAAGTACACCGGCTCCTGTACTTTTCTGTACAGTACAGACTTGTGATTAGCGTTGTACTTCAGTAGAAGGGGTTTTAGAGAGGGAATAGGACTTGGAATATTTTGGGTAGGTAGCCGCCTCTCCCAGAGAGCATCTTGTATAAAAGGCAAACTTTAGCCAGCCATATCTATCAAATCAGTTGTCCGATTTCAGTGTAATTTTTGTTGCTGCGGACTCAAGGGAGTCCAAGCTACACAGGGGTGTAGTCGATCAGAGTTTTTGCCTGCCTGGGTGGCTGCATTTCTAAGGGAAAGTCAAAGTGGGTTAATGTATCCAAATCACATATTCTAACTTTGCATTATGTGGTGGAACTGAGCACACAGAAAGTCTTGTTTCACAGGGGTGAAGCTTTAATGGTGTTATGGCCTGTCGTAGAGCTGCCGTACAGAAAGTACACCGGCTCCTGTACTTTTCTGTACGGTACAGACTTGTGATTAGCGTTGTACTTCAGTAGAAGGGGTTTTAGAGAGGGAATAGGACTTGGAATATTTCGGGTAGGTAGCCGCCTCTCCCAGAGAGCATCTTGTATAAAAGGCAAACTTTAGCCAGCCATATCTATCAACTCAGTTGTCCAATTTCAGTGTAATTTTTGTTGCTGCGGACTCAAGGGAGTCCAAGCTACACAGGGGTGTAGTCGGTCAGAGTTTTTGCCTGCCTGGGTGGCTGCATTTCTAAGGGAAAGTCAAAGTGGGTTAATGTATCCAAATCACATATTCTAACTTTGCATTATGTGGTTGAACTGAGCACACAGAAAGTCTTGTTTCACAGGGGTGAAGCTTTAATGGGGTTCTGATTGTCAATGAGTCAATCATTTGGGTTTATATAAACTTAGAGTCAGCACTATCTAGAATAGCTTTTTTTGATCTGCGAATTCTGTGTGGCAATGGAGCCCATAGAATTTCAACAACTTGCTCTCATGCTCTTTTGGACCCACCGCCATGTAATTCTAACTCATTTTCAGAATTTATTTGAAAACGACTCGCTAGTGTATTTTTTTTAAAGTAGCGGTGAACAACTAATATAACTATGTCTTCGCACATGTTGTAAATTTTTTAAAACATCTTTACAAAAAGCAGAGTACAAAAGGAAAAAAACACATTATCTTTACCCAGGTTGTACGGACTTTTTTACGTATAGTGGCCATGGTGGTTTCTCCAACAACGAATGCTAGTTCGCAAAAACAAAGTCGGTGAAGGCGCCCCTATCCCACTCCCTCTCACACTATCATTTTTTCTCACACTTTTTCAAATGAAACCCGGTAATATTGATACGAAATGATAAAGCTTTAAAAAAAAATTTTTTTTTAATATCTTTGGGCTTAGTTTTACGGCAAGTAAGGTGAGAAAATAAAAAAAAACAAAATCGAGAAACTATGGCAAAAATCTCTAAGATTGGTGAAGTAATACCGTCACCGTCATTACCGTCACAAGAGAGCATGACGTCAAAATGTCACAAAACCCTAGATATCGACAATGTCACAAAGAACTAGACTTAACGACCGTCGTTATTTTAAAAACGTCAAAATTTGTCTGAGTTTTGTAATCGTCTACAATTGTCACAAATTGCACTCACGTCTAAGATTGTCACAGTTTAAATTAACATTTTCGTCTTCGGAAATAGGAACACTTTGAAAAATAGTGCGTAGATTCTTCCCTAAAAAACAAAGTTATAACACTAATTTATGATTACATAGGAACACACCATTACTGTGGGTCAAATACTTAGACCAAACAAACAGTGATTGGAAATCCTCTATTTATAAAAGTGTGGGTTGTTGCAGACAAAACTTCCAAAAATCAAATTACGCCAATCCTACTTACCGTCAACAAAGCATACCCACGACTTTAAAAAATACACATAAAGCTTCGCAAAAATTACAAAAAGGCCCAAACAAAAATTTCTAGCCGCTTGTCTACGCTAAGTGACTTAGGGTATGTCTCCATGTGCCAAAGCAAGGGTTATTTTTGTAGTTTTCCTCTAAAACTTAGCAACATACCTAGTAAGAAAAAATACCCCCCCCCCCTACACCAAAGGTCGCAAAAATAAAAATTTTACATAACCGAAACCGACCGTTTTTTTTTTCCAAAATCTAAGTAATTGACGCCCGACCGGGTTTTGTCACGCTCCAAAATTGTTAACCGTTAACCGACCGACTTTTACGAAAAAAAAAAGTTTACCGAAACTCGATTTTTCGCGACTAACCGTGCCCGCCCATAACCGAAAAGGTACAAAATTAACTAATGTATGACGTATGAATAAGCCAAAAATTACGATATGTCACGTTACTTTAGATTTGCGAAATGAATAGTGTTTACTAACGTGTCAGATTTGCGATGCTTTGTCACGTTCCCTAAAGATTCGCGAAATGAATAGTGTACTACCGTGTGATATTTGCGACGCATTGTCGCGTTCCGTAAGATTTGCGAAATGAATAGTGCTACTACCGTGTCAGATTTGTGACGCTAATCATGATGTCACGTACTTCCACGATACCAAAGAGTACAAAGTACAATAATGTAGGATTGTATAGACAGTACAATTTTATTTGTTTTTTGGTTTTTTGATTTACTGACCGTAACCGACCGTTTTTTTTTTCCTGGTGAATCAACCGACCGCAACCGCCCGGCCCTCAAAATTTGGCAACTAAATCCGTTCCAGATCCGGCACGGGCGGTCGGTTATCAGTCGGTCACGGTTTCGGTTGACCGTTTGCGACCTCTGCCCCACACTAAGCGCGCTCCACGGCAGAGGTCGCAAAAGTCAATATTTTACTTAACGGAAACCGACCGTTTTTTTTTTTCAAAATCTGAGTAACCGACACCCAACCGGGTTATGTCACGCTCCAAAATGGTTAACCGCTAACCGACCGGTGTTTACGAAAATAGAAGTTAACCGAAACTCGATTTCTCGCGACTAACCGTGCCCCCCCGTAACCGAAAAAAATACAAAATTAACTAATGTACGACGTATGAATAAACCAATAATTACGATTTGTCGCGTTCCCTAAAATTTGCGAAATGAATTGTGTATTACCGTGTCAGATTTGCGACGCTTTGTCGCGTTGCTTAAGATTTGCGAAATGAATATTGTACTATCGTGTCAGATTTGCGACGCTTTGTCGCGTTCCCTAAGATTTTCGAAATGAATTGTGTACTACCGTGTTAGATTTGCGACGCTTTGTCGCGTTCCCTTTGACTTGGGAAATGAATAGCTTACTACAGTACCGTGTCAGATTTTGCGACTCTAATCATGATGTCACATACTTCCACGATGCCAAAGAGTACAAAGTACAAGAATGTTGGATTATAGGGACAGTACAAAATTTTCATTTTTTTTTGTTTTTTGGTTGACCGACCGTAACCGACCGTTTTTTTTTTCCTGGTGAATCAACCCACCATAACCGCCCGACCCCCAAAATTTGGCAACGGAATCCGTTCCGGATCCGGCGCGGGCGGTCGATTAACGGTCGGTCACGGTTCCGGTTGACGGTTTGCGACCTCTGCCTCACGGAGGGGGGACGGAGGTCGCAAAAGTTAAAACATTTCATACCTGAAACCGACCGTTTTTTTTTTTCAAATCGGAGTAACCGACGCCTGACCGAGTTTTTTCACGCTCCAAAATTGTTAACCGTTAAACGACCGTTGTTTACAAAAAAAATAAATTAGCAAAATCTTGATTTTTCGCGACTAACCTTGCCCGCCCGTAACCGAAAAAGTACAAAATTAATCAATGTACGACGAAATAAGCCAACAATTACGATTTGTCGTGTTCCCTAAGATTTGCAAAATGAATAGTGTACTACTGTGTGAGATTTGCGACGCTTTGTCGCGTTGCCTAAGATTTGCCAAATGAATATCATACTACCGTGTCAGATATGCGGCGCTTTGTCGCGTTCCCTAAGATTTTCGAAATGAATAGTGTACTACCGTGTCAGATTTGCGACGCTTTGTCGCGTTCCCTTTGATTTGCAAAATAAATAGCTTACTACAGTACCGTGTCAGATTTGCGACGCTAATCATGATGTCACGTACTTCCACGATGCCAAAGAGTACAAAGTACAAGAATGTTGGATTATAGGGACAGTACAAAATTTTCATTTTTTTTGGTTTTTTGGTTGACCGACCGTAACCGACCGTTTTTTTTTTTCATGGTGAATCAACCGACCGTAACCGCCCGACCCCCAAAATTTGGCAACCGAATCCGTTCCGGATCCGGCGCGGGCGGTCGGTTAACGGTCGGTCACGGTTTCGGTTGACCGTTTGCGACCTCTGAGGGGAGGTAGCTTCTCGATATATCGATTATCGGGGACCTAAAATTCGGTACATATCGAATATCGGCAAGTGGTCCTCGAAACCCAACACTACTGCAAACCCATACCGTAAAACGCACGCCTTTAAACACATGTTGTGAAGGGCTTCAAACGGCCACCGTGATGTACCATGCAATCATAGCCAACTGGACGGCCGTAGCTTTTTTTAAAACGGGCTGTCCGTCGGAAACTTCACGGCAACTACTATCGAAGCTTATTGGAATTTACAATCGACGTGTGAGTTTACAATGTCAGACCAAAATTGCCGAAAGCCCTTATAATATTTTGTACTTTTTGCGTTCGCCTTATGCTTTACGTTTGTCGGCCAGGTAGATTTCACGTGTGCATACACGTGGCAAAACCACACTGGAAAATAAATGCACGACAAATTGACGCTGCAATTGATATCGGCACGAAACGACAAAACGGTAAAGGCCTAGCCGTCACAATCGACAGGGCTTGCCAATGTCTCCGGGAAATTCTCTCCAGTTTTTTATGTGAGCAAACGTTTGCCGTACAGTTCCCGGCAAATCAAAGCGGCTTTTTGTAATGTACTGAAGCGACCATTCGTACTTTGGTCCTGGTCAGCCGTACGGCTTTAATTCACACTAATTCATCCTTTGCACCGCTCGAAACTCTCTTACATCGTACAAGCATAAATATGGAGTGTTTTTTTTCTTTCTCATCTTCGTCTCTCTTCTCGATTCGTTTCCATTTTATTCAAAAATTATCACCATACATTATCTAGTTATTCTACTTCTTTTACCGCTTAACATAGTGAACCTCTTTTTCTTTTCTCATCATCTCGATTCATCGTATTTTCTTTAGCAAGTTGTCGTCCTATAGTACAAACTTACTTATCACTCATCCTTTGGTTTTTTATCCTTTCATAGTTTCTAAATGGAAGAAAACAAAGCCGAGAAGGGTGGTCTTGTCCTGCCGAATTCGTCAGAAAAATACGCTTCCTCCTTCATGGATCCTTCCGAAAAACGTCTCATGGAACTCGGTTACAAACAAGAGCTCCGACGAGAACTGGTAAGTCCAATTCTATGTAAAATTGGTTTTTTCTTTGTCAGTCTTTCCAGTTTTTCGGTTCTAGATTCAACATACTACACAACAGCCATCTCGAATTAGCTGCTGAAATCTGTGTCCCGATTTCATGTTCTTACCCAGAATTTGGTGGAGATCATCAGTATGTCAGTATCCGTAATGAATCCCATTATTACAGTGGTACCATTCTACGCCATAGCTCTCAGTTACGGAGGTCCTTTGGCCGTAATGTGGCCCTGGTGGCCAGTTGTCGCATTCGTCATCTGCGTCGGCCTCTGCCTCGCAGAAATTTCCTCTTCTTTCCCGGTAATTCACCTCTTTCTTAAGTGTTTCCCTAGTTTATGGTAATTTACCACTTTCCTGCGTGTTACCTCGTTTCCTGCAGCTTACCACTTTCCCAAGTAATTTACCTCCTTCTCGGTTATTGGCTTGTTCCCTTGTAATATTTTGAAGTACATGCTTGCACAATTACCGATGCTCCGCTTCCAGGTTAACGGTACAGCCACCATATAGATACTATTTGCTGATGAGACTATTCGTGTTTTTGTATTTAATTTCCGAACATTTGCAGACCACTGGCGCGCTGTACTTTTGGGCGGCGAGTATGAGTTCTCCACAGTGGGCCCCACTGGTGGCTTGGACTACCGCTTGGCTCCAACTGGTCGCCGTTACTGTCGGTAACGCCAGCGTGGCATACCCGGGTAAACAGTGTCCTCAGATGGCCACTGTTACAAAGAGTCTTTTTTTTAAGAGTCCTCCGTTTGGCTATCGTATGTAATAATAGTAGCAAAGAACTAAGCTCTACTGGTCAAGTTTTCAGTTCGGGAAGAAAACTGAAAACAGGTCTGTTAGCGTTTTGTGATCACAAAAGGCTCCCAGGTACAATGGACAATTTCAGTGACTTTCATGTCCTTATGGAAAACAAACACGTGCTTATTTTTAAAACAAACTCGAGTATCGGCGGTTGTATAGCAAGAGCATGCGAAGGTGAAGTTCGTGTGAAACGCCCTTGACAAATGTGGATCTTTATTTTAAGCTCATTATGTCGTTGATCATAATACCGTTTTAATTTTGTGTTTTTTGCATGCAGCCGCTCAAATTATTCAACAAATCATCCTTCTCATATCTGGGGGAGCTAATGGCGGTGGATACTGGGCAAGTAAAGGAGTATTTTTCGCGATATATTGTGCTATTGTACTCTCGTGGGCTTGTATCAACTCTCTCAATATCCGTTGGACCTCTATCTTTCTAAATTTCTATGCGTATTTCATTCCGTTGTATGTAATTGCTTTGTGCATCGTACTTCCAGCCGTCGCACAAACTCACCAGAAAGCATCCTATGTGTACAAACATTGGGAGACAAGCTCAACAATAACGGGGGTACATGGAACGGGTTTTAACTGGATGTTTGCATCTCTTTTGCCCCATTTCTGTTTCTTTGGCTTCGATGCGGCCGCTTATATAACAGAAGAGACAAAAAATGCAGATCGATCAGCACCAAAAGCTATTATGATTTCTATTTTTGTGGAGATTGTTCTCGGCTATTCCCTACTAAACGCACTCACATTTTCTATTCAGGTGAGTCTCGTTGATGTCTGGACCTGATTGGCGTCAGTGTTCAATTTGACAGTAATATAGGCTTCGACAAAAACAAAAAATATGCAAAACAATTAATATCCAGATTTGAATTTTCTTAAATTTCAAATATTTACAAGCATTTAAAGTCATCTTTACAGATATTAGGTGCACTAAGGCATCCTTGTGTAGCATAGGCATTGTCATCGGCATTGACATTGACATCATCAGTAAAACTTGCATTGATTCATATTGACATTAACAGGGACAAATGGCATTGACATGGATATTGACATTAACAATAATAACTGCCGTTGGCATTGGCATTAACAATAAAACTGGAATAAAATTGTCGCTGACATTAACTGTAAAAATTGGCATGGACATTGGCATTCGAATTAATATTGAAGTATGTCATTCGAATTGACATTAACATTGAAATTCGCATTGGAAATTTATATGAACTAGAATTGGGGCGATCGCCATCAATATTATTTAAATTGACATTTTTGGAGATAAAATGTCAAATATTCTAATGTTCCTCATGACTTGTGAAATTGATTTTAGGATTCTTATTCCACATCCTCACTCATATTGATCCATAGGTTCTCATTCATGGAAATGAATTTTGTCGTTGTGAAATATTTTGGGCCCAACGCTTAACCAAAAACCATTCAAATTTAGAAAACCATGAAAATATATTTCTTTGGATGCCAGGGATATTGGGGCGATCTCTTTTCGCCAGAAAATGCGACCGGAGGTCGATATCCAGTGGCACAAATTATATATGATGCGTTTCATAAACGATACGGAAACGGAACTGGAGCATACATTCTTCTAATTTTGATGGTCATACCCTTCTTTGCTTCAGGTATAATTTTTTTTCCCTGTTATTCGTTTGGTATATGTATAATATCCACTACATTATCATTTTTCAATGCATGGTGTGTAACAATTTTCAGCTTTGAGAAGTAACATTGACCCAGTACCTCCATAAAAATGCTTTTTCTGGGTGTTTTCCATGTAAAGTATCGTGAAGCAACAAGCTTTTTTTCGTTTAAAGAGTTTTTTTGGGTTTACTGGAAGAGTTCAGGTCAAAGTGGAGCTTTGGGAGCTGCACGACATGTGTATGCCCAAGCAAGAGATAAAGCGATGCCATTTCCTTCTATTTTTTCTTATGTTTCGACAAAAGCTAAAGTTCCAGTTTGCGCGTCGTGGTTTGTTGCCATCGCCGAAATCTTTATTGTTCTTCACAATTTCGGGTAAAGTTTTTTTTCATTTTCCTCCCTTTCGCAATGATGATTTTACACATCCAAGAATGCCTTAGTAGCTTTATTGTGTGTTTTCTGTATGGTCTTATTCAACCTTCTTATTGTTTACGATGAGAATATAACAAACATGAAATTATATGCTTTTTCATACAGATCAATGGTGGCCTTCAATGCTATTGCTTCTGTTGCAGCCGTAGGATATTTAGGAACCTATTTGATGCCCATTCTAGCTCGTCTTCTTATGGATGATGCGAAGTTTAAACGCGGTCCATTTCACCTCGGTGGATTTACCAAGCCTTTATGTGTCGTTTCAATCGTTTATGTAGTTTACACAATGATCATTTTCATGGTACCGACAATGTACCCCGTTAACATCGACAACTTCAATTACGGTTCCATTGGTATGGCATCCGTACCCGACGAACCTGATCTATACGTTTCTAATGTGTTTCTTGAACTTCCTGTTTTTGGCATAATATTCACCACTATTGTTTCAATTTTTGTTATTATCATTTTTTTCAATTTAATGCGATTTATTGACAGGGTCAGAATATCACATACCACATTAACTTATGTTTTGCATAAAGCTTATCAACTTCATTCCTTTAAAAAAACTTTAAACAGACATACTTAGTTCATGGTTTGGACCACGACTAATAGGGATGAGAAAGTAATTACTGTTTAACAGATGTAGGAAAATAGGTGATCTCTGACTGTTGAAGTAATTTTCGTACAACCATGATAATTATCACATAAATTAATTTATCATTACATGGCGAGGAAAAAAAAAAAAAACAGAAATATTAGAGGATTTTTTGTGGATTTTTGCAGCTTTTACGACAGTGATGACTCTCGCTCTCCTTTGGTGGGCCGTGGATGCGAGGCGTTGGTTTAAAGGACCTGTACGGACTTCAGATGTCTCAAGTTCTGATAATGAGATGAAAGAAGAGGCCACAAAAATCAAGGTTTTGGTTTCCGGATAATTAATTTGGAAATATGGGCTTTCATCATCTTGGGTGTGGCATGTCATAGTTGAAGAATCCCCTATACTATTAATCAAGGCAAAAGAAGTTCAAACGCCTTTTTCAGATGCCTTTATTTCCTTAATGTTTTTGTATGGGAAAATACATGCCCTTTAGCATATATGCCAACAAGAAAAGTGCGGGAATTTTTGTTGGTACACATGCAGAATAGCGTGTAACTTTCAATATAAGAAGGAATAAACACAAAAGACATGTATAAGCATACTAAATAGTTTTATTGCTCATTCATGAAATGTCAGCTAGCGAGTTTGTCCATGATTATAGATTCATGAGGCATTTATAGATAAAACTATTTATCATCTTTTCCAATGTACAGTTGAAGTAGTACACCCTTAGAGTTTTCTCTTATTATTTATAACTTTGTAGGGTTGCTTATTAAAATCTCTTTCTTTCAATGTAACGAGCAGGATTTCCATTTTTATGTGGGTCATGAATCTACTATGGAATTAACTTGTTCATTCGCTTAATGACGTCATTAAATGTGTGTTTGAGTATTGGCTATCAAATAATTTACACATTAAAAATGCTAAAAAACAAAAACACAACTTGAAGTTTTCCTGAGTTTTGATTACATTCATTCATGGGATGCAAAATTATCCGCATCTAATCAATGCTATCTTTTATTCAATTAAGACACATCTGAAACACCATACAAACGAAAAAAAAAAAAGCTGCAGACAAGCAGGAGTGTCGCAGTTACTCGAATTAGTGTGGTCTACACAATTTGTAAAGAAAACCTTGGTCTACTTTGTGCCATTCATACAAATAAATTCCTGGCTCATAGCGACTCTAGATTGAAAAAGTATACCATTAGCAGTGCGGATTCCAATGATGACAACATTATAGGGTTCCTAACCAAAAACCAAATTGATAATAGCGCACCACAATAACAAAGTTGAAGCTCAAATTGCTAAAGTTCTGAAGAAAACATTATACAAAAGCTAAAAGAAAGGGAAAAACAAAGAAGCTGCAGCCAAGCTGGAGTGTCGCAGTTACTAGAATTAGTGTGGTCTACACAATTTGCAAACAAAACCTTGTGTCACTCTTACAAATCAATACCTGGTTATAGCGGCTCTAGATTGAAAAAGTAAACCATTAGGAGTGTGAATTCTAATGATGACAACATCATAGGGTTCCTACCCACAACCCAAATTGATAATAGCGCACCACAATAACTCAAAATTTGTAAAGTTCTGAAAGAAAAGCTAAATTTGAATGACTGTTCGGCTTCAGAAAATGACGTGTAAATCGCGGTCAGCCATAACTTGATGACTTCAAAAAATCCCAGTCGCTAAGTTCACACTGCCCGGTTATTTCAATTGCAGAAGCACTCAAATCAAGCTGTGAAGTATAGATCAAAAGTAATAAAATGCGTACGACACCATTTCGTATACCATACGTTATTATATCTTATATGTTTTCAATTCTGTTTTATCTTGAAGTGCATCGCTTCCCCCTATAAATCGAGCGTCCAACAACAAAATGTAACACTGCAGATTATATAATTCACGCCTAAACATGCAAAAGAACAAAATGGAAGAAAACCAAAGATAACAAAAACGATTTTAGATTTCTGATTAATTCACGCTCTCAAGCAGCATCATCTCTATTTATCTCACCTGATTAACATGTTTTAAGAATAATTTCAATGTTTTGTGTTGTAATTTGCGACCAGACTTTCAGTACGTTGCGGAAATTTGGCTCTTGTTGTGCTCCGTTGATTCAGCTTTACTGCAAAACTCTGTTCTGTTGAGTTAAGATAGTTCAATATACACAAAATCTGAGTGCGTTGAATTGAGAATTTCAGTAATTCTGTCTGCGTTCTGTAAAGTTCACATTTACTGTCAAAATTGTTCTCAATGAAATATTCTGTTAAGTTCAGATTTTGAAATTTTTTCCCAAGTTTTTTTGTGGAGCTCATATTTTAGTTAAGATTTACAAAGAAACAAGGCGTGTTCGGCTGAGCTGCGAAGAAACCTTGTTGAGTTCAAATTTATTTTACAGTGTGAAGCCAGTCTACAGTCTTACTGTTTCCACAATCTGTGTCTACAATCTGTAGAGTGAGTGATTGAACAGTGAGTTCACTAGTATTAAGTGGGTTTCAGTCTTAGAGATAACCAGGGCACAGTTTTACAGCTGTCACTATACAGTCTGTATAGTGCGCTCACTAGTCTTACAGTGGAGGAGTTCAGTCTTACAGTCTGTACAAGTTCAAAGTCAGCCATTGTACAGTTTTACTGTCTGCACACTCAGTGCACACTTTCAGTGGAGTTCATGTCAGAGGTCGCATACGGTTAACCAAAACCGTAACCGACCGTTAACCGACCGCCCGCGTCGGATCAGGAACGGATTCGGGTGCCAAATTCGGGGGGCCGGGCGGATTCAGGCGGTTGATTCACAAAAAAAAAGAAAAAAATCGGTTACGGTCGGGTAAGCAAAAAACAAAAAAATTGAACGTTTTGTACTGTCCATACTATCCAACATTATTGTACTTTGTACTCTTGGTATCGTGGAAGGTATAATGGAAATGTACCATTAATTTTGTACTTATTCGGGTACGGGCGGGTACGGGTAGTCGCGAGAAATCGAGTTTCGGTTAATTTTTATTTTCGTAAACGCGTTTCGGTTAACTGTTAACAAATTTGGAGCATGACATAACCCGATCGGGCATCGGATACTCAGATTTTGAATAAAAAAACGGTCGGTTTCAGTTACCTTAAATTTTGACTTTTGCGACCTCTGGTTCATGTTAATAGTGCGATTCTGGGCGATTCTCCGGTACATCGATTCGCTCACGCGTACTTCATTTGTGAGATGAATCCGGCGACCTTGGTGTTAACGATATTTTGGGAGGGGGATTCGTAGCGGGATTCAGTTAGGATTCAATTTTTCCTACTTTCTGTTAGACATGTTTTACTCCCCCGCGTCTTATTGTGCGGTGGGCATCAAACACTTGGCACATTGTAATTAGACCGCCACTTAGAGTGTGTTTTAGAGCTAGGCAATTTAGACAGTGTGCATAGAGGTCAAAACTTATCATTCATAGATTGGAATGTTAAAAATCGATCAAGTGCTCTGATACCACTTCTTAAGAATCGATCAAGTGCTCCCAGAAATGCTCACAAATGACAAATCAAACCTCACAGCGAAAGCTTCAACAAACATATTCCACATAAAACAATCACAGCTCACAAGAAAGCATGTCGGCCAAATATAAATATATAGAGCCGAAGCTTTTGTTAGGATCGATACACACAAGGATAGGAGAAAGATAGAATATGAAGCGGAAGCAAGAAGCAGTAAGAAGAGAGCACTCCAGCAAAAAAAAAAAAAAAATCATCGGAAATTTTCCCCTCTTACAAAGATAAATATTTTCCAAAACGACTAAGTCCTAAATACTCCAAACTCAAACAAACAAAGTACTAAGGATCGCACGACGTACAAAAGTACACGCGCGAACCAATCATCCAAAAGTACACGCGAACAAATATACTACACGCGGTACTATACAAATGTAATGAAACGTCGTACTACCTTATAGTACTACAGTAATGTACTTCGCACGCAAAAACCAAAACCGAAACCAAACTATAATTATACTGCCACGCAACGCCAAACAAAATCACACGCGAACTATATAATACATATTACGGCGCTCAACAAACTGAGACACCGTTTCACAAAGAATCTAACAGCTTTTTTAATAACCACCTCTCTTCTTCACAGTATTTCTCTCCTTAAATCTTCTTCTCTCTCTACATCTTAATGTGTCACTCCTTAAGACACATGATGCATCTCTACACAGAGTGCATGATGCATCTCCCCAGACTGCATAATAAACTGATGGAAAACACTCACTAACATACCTTCTTAACACCGACAACTAATGACCACTTACTTCACTAACTGAAAACAGATGAGGGCGCCGAAGTCCACATGCGGACGTGCGCCTAATAAAGACATTCAACCGCCAAAACAAAGTGACACGCACTAAAATGCACTAGACACGTATAGCGCACTAAATATCATAGTCACCGTTTAGACAATACAAAACAAACGAAACCAAACTGAACCATCACTCACATAAATAACCTATGTACCGGCGGTACTGAACCGCCGTACATTGAACAAACTAAAGGTACTCCGATTGAAATCGTGAAACCATACTCAAAGTCGAATCGTGCCACGCGAACCAAAACGTCAACAAATCCGTGGACGACCGATCCTCCACATCTCATCCGTCGATTCTTCCAATAATCCTAACATGGAAAAGACAGAAACATTGCAACAGAAAGCCAACATTATTTATAGAGACAATTTGTCCGGTTTTTTTTTTACATCAAATGTATTTCCTAATTCTATAATAAGAAACTACACATAATCTACTTTGTGTTTGTTTTTCTCTACCTAGTCTAAACTCTTGATAAAAGCTGCTTGATGATTTGTCTTCTGGGCCCTCGTGGGCCCTCGTGTAATCCTGCTCTAGTATCCGTAGTTTGTGGTGCTTAGATTCATCTTTGTCGCTTGAAATGGCCAAAGACTCACAAACAAGATGTAAGAAGGGCAAAACACCATCATTATGCTTTTTAGAACATGTGTTCACGGAGCGAATGAGAGAGCACATCAGGTGTGGACCCTAAAAAACAAACTGTAGCAAGACACTACAGTATACTGTGTATCGCTATTAGTGTTAATGTTTTTTTCGCCACTTAAAAGTTAAACATATTTTCTCCGTACACACTTGTCGAGTTTTCACATTGAGACCTCTAATGGGAAGGTGACAATCTTGGCTTTCAATTGCAACCGTCAGATCGACAATACGACAAGTGTGTAAAGAGAAATGATGTTTTATGTGGCGAAAAAACATTTAACACTAATAGCGATTCACGATGTACTGTACCATACCTAACATCAAATTTCAACGGCCATATGCTGCCGTCCACGGACCGTTGGTTCTATTACGTAACCTACACAGAAACACCAACATTACCCTGCTACATGTAGAAACTAATGGTTTTATTAGTATTTTCTAGGTCTGAAAAGAAATATAGAAGTCGAGGCAGTCTATCTCTAACATCTCTCTCCAACTCTCAAACTTGTCGCAGTCACTGAGAAATTGGAGAGGAAGCTAGAGCCATGGCTCCCTTGGCTATCCTGAGGTTTACGAGAATTTTATATTAGGGTTTATTTATTTAATTAAAATGTATGTGCCGGCGGCAGGATTTGATCCTTGTACCTGCCGGCCGGCAGACACGAAATAGCCGGTAGCCTTAGCCGTTTAATCTAGCGGTAGTATGTCTACACTAATATGTGTACCCTTACAAAATCGGACAATTCGTACGCCGTCCCGCAGTTCACACGGTCGACGGACGAACATATGAGAACGTGATTTTTGTCGACGAGTTTGCGTCTCTTTCTTCTAGTGCACATTCACATGTGTGCGCAATAATGTTAAGTGTCTTTTTATGCTTTTGTAATTCAAAAAGAACCATTTCATACGGAGATACCCTCTCCGTATGCCACACTATTTCCATCGCAGTGTACTTCATTATTAACGCTACTGAAAAACACCCTTATTAGATTAATGGAAAAAATAGAATTAGGGTGGCGTTCCATCAAACAAAAAGTGAGGTTGTTTACAGAAATCCGGATCTATCCGTACTATGTCGTACCTCTTATTTTGTTTTTATAAGCGAACAACAGTACAGAGAATCTTGCCAATATTCTCCAAAAGTCTGGAGGTAACAATGACCGTTGGATGTTTTTTCCCGAAGCATTCGCTTTGAAAGTTTATGTAAATGGTGATGTACCTCGAGGAGGTACATCACCATTTACAAAAAAAATTGAGCCGCGACACGTTAGATAATATATGTACGTGTCACGACGGCAAACCAACAGAAATCCAAAAATTACGAACATGATATATGCATTCAAAAATTCAACGGAAATCACGTAAGTGATCTCGTAACGAGCTTTCGTCGCGCTATTTTTGTTACCGGCCATTCTTCACACTATTTGTGGAAGCGCTCATTTGTCACGCGAAAAAAGCAAAAACCCTAAAAATATTGAGCTAGCATGTGACAAGCGTTTGCAAAGAGTACAAAATGTGTGTGGTACGATGCCTTGGTCCGCATGTACATGGTATGCTAATGATGATTTCGAGTTGAAGTTGGTCGGTGTAAAAAATATTTGACGATTTTCAATATACGATATTATCTTACGTGGTACCAATCATTTCTGAGCACGTGGATTACAAACTTTGCGCGGGAGAACAGCGTTCAAAGTGTAGCATTCTATAATGTTGTTCGTACGATTACAGAATTTCCTGATGGAACGCCACCCTTATGAATTGTATTTCAGGTGTTTTTTTTGAAAAAAGGGCACCGAATTAGCGTTATTTCCTCTAATAGGGATTAGCGGTGTACAATACATCGCGAATCGTAATTAGAGTAATGAAAAAATTAGAGTACAAAAACTAAAAAAAAAAATAGAGTAATGAACGCTAATTTATGTGATAGAGTTGTTTCAACTATGAAGTTTACTCTAATTTATTTAAGTACTCTAATTTGGCACACTAATATCCTCTACTGTAAATAAGGTATTTGTACAGAATTTGGCAAAAAATACAGTTTATCGATACTATGACGTTTGCACTACGTGGTTTGTTAGAAAACAATTACATGATAACGGCCTGTACTAAATCATTATTTGTACTTTTTTACTTAATAAAGTACAATTTTTCACGGTCGGAGGTCGCCCGTACTCCACACTTATTAAAACGAACCTATATTATAATTAAAAACGCTAATTAAACTTTACCTTAAATAGAATAATGAAAAAATTAGAATTATTTACTCTATTTCATGTGATAGAGTCGAAATTTCGAGCGACCGAATTAGAGTAATTAACTTTAATTACGATTCGCGGTGTACTGTAATGAATAGTACACTGTGAATCGCTATTAGAGTAAAGGAATAAATATCGTAAAATAAAAAATAGTGTTATTAACGCTAATTGGGAAAAAAAAATCCAAAAACAACATATATACTAATTTATCACTAACTCTAATTTGGGTTTTTTAGAATAAAAAGTGCCCGCCGTATTGATGTTTACGTCATATTTGTTTCCATACAAAGTTTGACAATTGGTACGCCAAAATCTGAATATTGAAGTTTGCGTCTCTTTTTTTCAGTGCACATTCACATGCATGCGCATTTACATTAAATGACCTTTTGTACATTTTTATTTCAAAAAATACATTTCAAACCGTGTCCGTACACCACACAATAAACATCGCGGTGTATTTCCGTTAATGACGCTAATTAAAAAAAAACCCTAAAAGGCGTAAAAGGAAAAAATAGAATTACAGATTGTATTTCGGAAAAAAAAGGGGGGAACAAAATTAGCATTATTTACTCTACTAGCAATTGGCGGTGTAAAATACACCTTGAATCATTATAAGCGTTATGAAAGCTATATGAGCGCCCCCACTTTTTAAGGGTTTTACCTGAAATATAATTAATAACACTAAATTATTTTTTAAGCTAATAAAGGTTCTGGTGAATTAACATTAATAATTCTAATTTATGATTTTATTGAATAGTGTGGTGTACGCGCGTGTCAGTTTGTACAAAATGGTACTTTGTTAAGTAGAAAAGTACGAAATATAGATTAAAATAATCGCAATCGCACGTAAAACTACGCTCAGAATAAAAGGCAGAATGAGATCGTACCTATTTTAGTGTAAAGATATTGATCAGGTAACTGATTTTGAACACACTCGTGATATTTGTAAACCGGTATCGGCTAGCCGATCAAAGCGACTATACCTTTGATTTGACAACTTTTGCTGCTCGAATACTTGTTATTGTCCGTCGCTCTTTGCCATCATATATATATACATATATATACATATATATATAATAGCCGACGTGGCGGGGATACTTTTATTTATGTTCAATGATCTTTCATAAGTTCATTTACTTCGTCAGCAAAAATAAACGTCAAAACTGTATGCTTGTGACGGTTGGCAGAGTCGAATTACCAACAAAACCAACAGAGTGAAGGCTTTGACAATCAAGTCGCCATCTGCAAGTAATCGCCGATCTGACGGATACGTGACTGTGGTAACATCTTGCACCTAACCCAACTGCTAACGCTGTTACGATTCATTGAAAGAATCGTACTCGCCCAGAATCGGCTCGATTTCATATGATTGCTTTCTATAATCTATTGCGAAAGTACTTTCACATACAATTTTGAGAAAACACATCTATATTTATTTGGCGTCACATTTGTCTTTTCGTTTCGTTTCTAGAATTGTCATATGTCTAACTTAGTACGATATTACTTTCTGATTTTTCTAGGACTTTCGTTTGACTTGTCGTTTTGCAATGTTTCAAGTCCTTACTGAAAATTAGTGTTTAGTCTAATCCGTGGACAGATGGCATATCTCTAGAGGTTTTTTGGCAGCTTATGCTCACACGTGCCGCGCCATGGCACTTGTATTAATTAAGGGACACCGTGATCTTTTCTTACCAATCAAAAATCAATTGAAAGAATACATGGAGGAATAAATAGATAAAAGAAGATAGTATAGAAGAATTTGTCATTTCGATTTTTTTTAAATGTGAGAATTTTTCCGAAATGTCTTCTCGATATTTATCAATGTATTACTTCTCTTGTTATATTTTTTTGTTGGTGAACATTGGATTTTATTTCAATCCTTCCAAACATGACAAGGGGCAAACCACTATGTGTTGAAAGGTCGACAGAGAAATTTCTTGTGGACATTACGTAATCAATGAAGAGTCAATTGAAAACAAGCACGAACAAAGGGAACCAGACTCTTTAATTAAAACAAATTATCGCAATGGTCTCAACTAATGGTGACATTTGTGATTTTCGCCTAATATTCAAAGTGTCAAAGTGAAAAAAAATCAATCAAACGCGGATAAACAACGAAGCAACAGTGAATCTCATATAGTAGCTAGGTGCCCCATTATCTAATTAGTGAGGCGCATGAATGAGGTAGAAGTGCATGAGAGACAAAATTTAAAATATCGATGGACAGAAATAAAAGTGCATTACACACAGAATAGAGGGAAGCGATGGACGTAGAAATTGAAGTGATAAACGTACCTAGTTACCGTGGGAAAAAAACGAAACAACAAGAACGTGACATCGACGATAAATGACCCTCAACATCCCCCTCAAGCTAACAGTATCACGTAGATTTTGATGTGCATAGGAGGATTTCAGAACAAGAAGGAGAAATACACCGCAAATATGAAGAGAATCGATGATGTAAGAATGAGGTTGATGGAGAGTCTAGGTAAGAAAATCGACCACTTGATCGATAGAATCGACTTAGAGAAAGCAAAGGGTACCGCCTTCCACGCGCTCTGAAAAATAATGATATTTTAAATATATTTAGTCTGCTTGCGGTGAAGGAGTTTGTCGATCAAGACGATTGCGCCTAAGGGGTTAGAGTAGATGGGGCTAATGCCCAAAGAGGGAAGCTAGGATTGGTGAGTAGAGCCCAGAGCCAAACAACTAATTTGGTGCCATGACAAGCATTCATATAATCGACCACAGAAAAAGAACAAGTCGTAGTAAGATATTTTCTCCAACCACAACATATACCTATATTCTTAAAAAAACACGAGCTAATGGTAGAGAAACAAGAAAACTCATCCTTGACCAAATTGAAATCAACAAAGCCAAAACGGTCAATGGAGCGAAAGAAGGTATACATGAGACAAAGGGATTTGGGGCTATATTCTTAGCGGAACACACATTTAGTGGCACTAAGGTTATGACGAACACGTAGCAGTAGGTGGAGTGAACTGTAGGGGAAAGATAGACGTGAGTAAATGAGCATCATGTTAGGATTTAGTACTGAGACCTCATTTAGCGACGAGACATTTTCGTAGCTAAAGCAGCGACGACCATCGACGAAGTAGTTTCGTCGCTAATGTTTGAAGTGACGTGGAAATTGTTTGTTCGTTTCGTTTCGTTTCACGTAAGTTTGAGTCGTACTAGAGAAGTGACGTGTAATTTTTTTAGTTATTTTGGTTCACGATAAGTCTAGTCATACCGCGTGGTTCAAGTCCATTCGCGATTAACTTTTCTAGTCGTACCGTGTAGTTCAAGTCGGTTCGCACTTGTCGGTTGTTTGTTTCAACACGTTGACTCTTAATTGTTTCTAGTCGTGTACATATAAATAATTGTTGTGACTTAGTGGTAGAGTAATCTATTGGAGGCGTAGCTATTTTTGGAGGTGTAGAAGTAACAACAAGCTTTTGAACTTGATGTTACATTTTAATATATTGGAGTTTTGGAGGAACATATCCTTTGTGTTGTATTTGTTTCTTTTGCTTGCTTTGTTTCTTTCAATCGGTTTCGGAGCAGGTGACTGGCACCTATTGCCAATATAGTGGAGAAAAGGAAATCCCCGGCAAAAACTAGTGGAGGAGTTACAAGGACACAATATGATGAGTATGACGAATGGGGGGAGAAAAATGTAAAGATGGACGAGGAAATGTTTGAACGCTTTCAAAATTTTCTCAAAACACAAGAAGATGACGGTGATGGAGGAGAAAGTGGAGATTCTCTAAACTCAAAGAAAAAAAGAAAAAAAAGGGAAATCTAAACTTTATGAGGAAGAGGAGGAGAGCGAAGATGATGATCTTAAAGTGTTTAATAAGACCATCGTCTTCACAAGGTCTAACTATGCAATTTGGAAGCGATACATTCGAGGAGCATTCACACCGAAAAAACTTTGGGACATTGTGATCACAAAAGAGACACGATCGGAACCTTCCATTGATCTAGCCGGAGCAAAGAAGTGGGACAAGAAAGATATGGCGGCCTCCACTGCACTAATACAAAGTTGTGCTAGTTCAATGCATAAATATCTTCTAACTCATGATAGGGCCTTTGATTGTTGGAATGCCTTGCGAAATGCGTTTGAAAAGGGGTTTGAGGCAAATGAAAATTATCTCTTTGTGGAGTATATGGGCTTTAGAATGAAGTATAATGAGTCCATTGATGATGGAGTTAAAAGGTTCAATATTATCATAGAACAACTTAACTCACTAAATAACTTTCCTACAGAAAAAAAAGGTTGTTTGTTTTTATGAGGAGTCTTCCTAGCAAGTTTGCGGTAGCTAAGGAGGTCATCAAGGGGCGAGAGAAACCAACAATGGCATTCGTCATTAACCACTTGAAGAGTACATAGGAGGAAAAGGCAAGATCGAAAGAGAATAACAAAGGTTCATCTTATCCGAGCTATCAAGAGGAAGACTACGGTGGAGCTTACATCTTTAGGGGATCGAGGGGGAGAGGAGGTGGACCTCGTGGACGAGTAGGCAGGTCATAGGTCCCAGGGAGAAGATCATATCAACGTGATACCTATCAGATGACATGTTACAATTGTAATGAGACTGGGCATGGTTCCTTTAAATGCCCAGACAAAAGTGAACAGTGTAACATCTGTCAGAAATGGGGACACACTTTATGCCCAGACAAAAGTGAACAGTGTAACATCTGTCAGAAACGGGGACACACTAGGTGCGGTTGTTACCAGAACAAGGGAAACAGTTGTGGAGGGAGACAATTAAGAGGTGGAGGAAGGGGAGGAAGTGATTCATCAGGAAGAGGGGATTTTGGTGGGGATGGGCCAATGGGACAGGATAAAGAATTCTTCGTTTCACTTGTGGAGGAGTCACAAGAAGATGACGTTCTGTTTCCCACACGAGACAAAGAAAGCAAAGGGAAATTTAACAACTGGATCATAGACTCAGGTGCAACACATCACATGTGCTCGGATCTAAGACTATTCACTGATATTAGAAAACTCACTATACCGAAATCCATTATAGTGGCTAACGGTTCAATGATGGTTGTTGGCTAACGGTTCAATGATGGTTGTTGATACAGTAGGAACAATACGGTTGGATCTACCGACCCTAGATAGTGAAAGGATTACAAGAGTCAATAGATTAGATTTTAACAATGTGCTTTATAATGTAGGAGGATGCATCAATCTCTTAAGCGTCCCACAACTTTGGAAGAAAGGTGGAAAAGCTACATGTATGGAAGGAGGGAGAATCATTTTAAGTAGTAAAACTGGATTTTTTGCAGAGGGCATCGTAAATAAAAATATGCAAATTAGGCTAATTTGGAGGAAACCAGAAAAAAAAAGGCGGATGAGGAAGAGCACCTTCTTTCGGTAGAGGTGAACAAGGAGGATCTCATGTTATGGCATCATCGAATGTGTCACACCTCAGAGAGTAATATCAAGGAGATGATTCGGCATGGTGCAGTACGACGACTCAACGTGGCGACATAAGAAAAGGTTATCGCATGTGTAGGATGCACAATAGGGAAACATAAAAGGAAGCCTCGTCCAGTGAAAGATCTTCAATTCAAGGCGAATGCCTCTTTGGACGTAGTCCATGTAGATCTTTGTGGGGACATACATCTAGAAACCACTAGAAAAAATAAATACATCATGGTGATAGTTGATGATTTTAAGTGGAAGACATGGGTGTATCTTTTAAAAGCAGAGTCAGAGGCATTAGAACAATTAAAGAATTTGTAGTTATGGCTGAGAGGGAAAGTGGGAGGCACGTAAAGGCAGTACGATCGGACCGTGGAGGTGAATTTCTTGCATTCGCCGAATACAATAAAGAGATGGGGATTAAGGAGCAACTCACGGCTCCTTATTTCCCACAATCAACTGGAATCGTAGAGAGGAAGGATCGGACATTTTAAAAGATGGTGCTGCCCATGCTCCATACGATGAAACTCACACATCGTTTTTGGGGAGAACCAATAAGGGAGGCTAATCGTGTTACCAATCCGAGAATCAACTCGGCTTTGTGCAACAAAACACCGGAGGAACTTTGGAGTGGACAAGTGCATACGGTAAAACACTTAAGGATTTGGGGATGTGAGGCTATGGGGTATGTAGAGGAAAGAAACCGGGAGGGAAAGTTTGCAGCACGGTCATGGGAAGGATACTTTGTGGGGTATAGTGAAAACTTGATGCAGTATCGGATATATAATCCCTTTACTAGGAGGGTCCGAGAGTCTAAAAATATAGAGTTCAATGAAAACTTGGAATGGATGGTAAAAGGAGCTAATGAGTCTAAACGGGCCCAAGATTACGAGGAGGATAGTCATTATGAAAAATTCACAAGAGAGGAGGAAGAAGAAGAAGTCTTGATAGAGGTAGAGACAAAGAAAAAGGTACGATTTGTAGAGCAGGCTTTAGAAAAAGTTCTGAAACCTAAGTCCACCAGCAACGAAGCACGGGGGGACAACGTCAATAGAGAACCATCCACTCACACAAACAATGTAACATCAGAAGAGACAACTTTTGAGAAGGAGGGTGATGACAAGATTGAGAGCAGTGATTTTTTGATAAGGAATTTGCAGAAAACGTACGGAGAAGTAAGAGATCAACGAAAGGGAAGGCACCGGAACGATTCTCACCAGGGCAGTCTTATAAAAAGCAAACCAATTATCAAAGGGCAATTTCCGAGCTTAGAGAAGGAAGGGAGGAATCCTTTCTCTTATGAAAGGCAATTACAAAAAATCGTCCAGCTGATCCTCAATCATATCAAGAGGCTACAGACTTGGACGGATGGGAAGAGGAGTGGAAACTGGCATTTATAAAGGAGTATAATTCTGTGAAAGCAAATGGGTACGTCGAAGAAGTAGACTTACCAATTGGTAAGATGGCGATAAACTCAAAGTGGGTTTTTAAAACAATGACACGTGCCTTAGGAGAAATTCTTAAGTATAAGGCGCGGTTAAAATGTAAAGGCTTTCTGCAAAAATAGGGTATTGATTATTCAGAGGCTTTTGCTCCTGTGGTTAAGTTTGATTCTTTGCGAGCAATTATTGCAATGGCGGCGGCGGAAGGAATGCATATCCAACAAATGTATGTAGAGACAGCTTTCTTAAATGGAGAATTAGAAGAGGAGGTGTATATGAAAATTTCAGAAGGAGTTCTTGGAAAGAATGGAAAAGTATGGAGGTTGTGGAAGGCTTTGTATGGTTTGAAGCAGGCACGAAGAATATGGAACCATAAGCTTCACAAGGTCTTATTAATTTTGGGATTTAGGAGGCTTACTGCAGCTTGTGGAGTGTATATTCGGGGAGAAGGTAGGGATATGGTAATTTTTAGTATTTACGTAGATGATTTCATTTCTATCTCTCACAACTTGGATTTACTTGGAGAATTAAAGATTGAATTTCCGAAGTATTTTAGAATCACAGACTTAGGAGATGCACAATACATTATGGGAGTTTAGAATCAGAGGAGGAGGAACGGAGATATTAAGTTGAGCCAAGAACAATATGCAAAAGAGGTACGATTGTAAGCCACTTGGAACTCCCCTTGATCCTCGTGATAAGCTTTCTAATTTTGTTAAAAGTCCGGACATTGATGCCCCGTATAGGGAGGCGGTCGAAGCTTAATGTATTTGAGTGTCGGTACTAGGCCAGACATTAGTGCCGCAGTGAGCGTGGTTAGTCGGTATTGTAGCAATCCGAAAAAAATACATTGGGAGGCAGTGAAGAGAATCTTTAGATATTTGGCTGGAACACTTAGTCTTGGAATTGTTTATAGGAAAGGTGAGAGCTTGAGTTGTTATGGATATTGTGATGCCGACTATGGAGGAGACCATGATACAGGAAGGTCTACTTCAGGATATGTGTTTTTACTTGCAGGAGGAGCTATCTCGTGGAATTCCCGTTTGCAACCTTCTGTGGCACTTTCATCAACGGAGGCGGAGTATAATGCTTCATGTCATGCTGCGAAGAATGCAGTGTGGATAAAAGAATTTCTATCAGAGGTTGGAGTGGAAAAAGAATGTATGCAAATACTAAGTGATAATATGTCTTCCATTGCACTTAGTAAAAATCCTATTTTGCATAAGCGCACTAAACACATTAAAATCCAGTGGCATTTTGTTCGAGATTTGGTTGCGAAAAAAGAAGTTGAATTTTCGTTTGTTCCTACAGAAGAACAAGCTGCTGATATGTTAACCAAAGTAGCATTGAAAGAAGTCTATGAAATGGGAAAGAAGTTAGTGGGCATGGAGTAAGAGGGGGCTTTGAGTGTCTCAGAAAGAGGTGGAATGTTTGGATATTGTACTGAGCACTCATTTAGCGACGAGATACCCTCGTAGCTAAAGTAGGGACGACCAGCGACGAAAGTAGTCTCGTCGCTATATATTTGAAGTGACGTAGAAGTTAGCGACGAAGTAGTTTCATCGCTGGATATTTGAAGTGACGTAGAAAATGTTTGTTCATTTCGTTTCACGCAAGTTCTGGTCGTACCGTACAAGTGACGTGGACATTATTTGTTCGTTTTGGTTCACGTAAAGTCTAGTCGTACCGTGTAGTTCAAGTCGGTTCACGGTTGACCTTTTCAAGTCTTAACGTGTTGTTCAAACTGGTTCGCAGTTTTTGGTGGTATGTTTCAACGCGTTGACTCTTACACGTTTTAGTTGTGTATATATATATACTTGTTGGAACTTAGTGGTAATCTATCTTTTGGAGGCGTAGCTTATTAAGGAGGCGTAGAAAGGTCAGAAGTAAAGGAAGGAAGAAAAGAAGTTGTATTTGCATTGTGCTTTATATATTGAATGCTTTTGGAGGAACACCATTGTCGTGTGTGTATTTTATTTTGGTTTGTAATCTTTCACCTGTCACCTCTCCCCTCTACTCTCTCCCTCTCCCCTGAACCCTCTCCACACTCCCTTCTCCCCTGTCCCATTCCCTTCTCCCCTCGCTCCCCTCCCTTTTCCCTCTCCCCGCTTCCCTTTTCCCTGTCCCCTCTTCCATCACCCTCTCCCTTTCGTGTTGGGAGGGAGTGAGGGAAAGAGGGAGGCTGGGAGCGAGAGAGAGGAAGGCAGGCCGGGAGGGAAAATGAGAAGGGGGGAGGGTGAGAGAGGGAGAAAGAGAGAGGGGGGGACAGGGGGCTGGGAAAGGGGGAGGGAGGCAGGGAAAGAGGGTGAGATGGAGGGAGAGAGGGAAATTTCGTGAGACCGAAATTAATTTTTTTAGAGCAGACGTACTACTGCGATGAGTTTTTCTATTTTGTATTTAACATGTATTAGTAGGGTCCACTAAGCCAAAAAAGAAAACATAAAGAGAAAGAAGTAAAAGCATTTAGTGAAGCCCTGTGATTGATTACCTGATAATATGAAATTATGGGGATGTTAAACGAGTAAGAAAGACAGAAGTGCTAAAGAGAGATTATTTGTAAAGAGAAATCCACAGAGAGAACTTACCCATAGTGGGATTTGTATTAATAGTCAGGTTTTATATAACTGGGGTAACATATTTTGTTAAAAGTGCAAAGGTTCAAAATGGGAGAATATCTGTTATCCCAATTATCAATAGTGTTGAATATTTGATATATACAGATAATAATTCAAGACATGAGTGTGTGGTTGCTGATGTCAGCAGTGATGTTAACTATCCAAATTAGTGACAGATTTAGATAAGAGAAGCATTAATTCATACTAAGCCAATAGATTTTCTTGAATTCTATTATTTTGTGAGTATTTGCTCTGTTCATTTGTTCTTCATGTGAACGTTAATGTTTAGCATTGACCATCGCCAGCTTGAAAAACTAAATCCATCCAACAAATTAAAAAACCGAAAAACATCTCAAACCACAGGCCACACACGTTTGAACAAGGGAAAAAATGTGCTTTAATTGTTTTTCAGCCAGGCACTCTTTGACCATTTTAACACAAACTTAAAATCTCAGCTACAAGTAAAACCAATTGACCTATCTAATCACCAAGGGAAAGGTTTTCTGTACAAAAAACGACAAAATGTACGACAAAAATGTACTGCAAAAATGCATTTATTCCACGTTTCTGAGCTACTTAGTGGCTACAAAGGTCTCCACAGTGCGTCCATTGAGAGGCATTTGGGGTCGGTTGTCGGTCCAATCTCCATGGGCGACTGCCGAGATGGCGTCGTAAAATTTCATCAACTGCAAAATCAGACAAAAAGGTTGCAAAGTCATGAACAGTGTAAAAAAAACAGAACATTATTAACGCAATTTTTTCGTTTTTAAATATTGATGGTGTAGATTTCAAAGTCACAGACAGCGTAGACAGAAGAAATGTCCTCAAAGAGTCGGAAAATCCCTCAAAACACAGGTCCCACGATAATGTAAAAAGAAAAGTTGGGTGGAAAGATGGGGAGGAAAAAGACATAAAGGGGAAAACGAGGGGAGGACAAAATTCTCTCCTATCTGTCCCACGGTGACATATTGATGTTTGACCAAAACGAACCACTCCACAATTTCAGTGCATCCAGGGGTAGTGAGAGAGCCCAAATAAGTGTAAACTCTTTGACTCTTGCTCTTGTAGTTCAAAAAGGAGGCCCAGTCAGCAGTAAGAGTGAGGTTCAATGAGGAGACGGTTTTGGGGATGGAATCCACAATTCTGAAAAAAAGAAAAGGGGGAGAGGAAAGGAGAGAAAAGAAGGGAAAAACGTGTTAGAGTGATTTGAGGTACAAAGCGTCGTAAGGGTGAGGTTCATGGAGGAAATAGTTTTTTGAATAGAGCTCACAATTTTAGAAAAGTAAATGGAAGAGAAGGGAGGGACATTAGATAGATGCGGTAAAATATCACAGGGAAACACAAAAACCTCCCCAGTAAAACGAGACGGGAAAAGCGGCAAATCCCCAACCACGTTACCAACTAAGAAGCCCAAAAAAGAGAAAAAAACCCAAATGGCGAAAAAACCCGACCACCTACTACAAAACATAAACAATCCCAAGAAAGAATTAGAAAAAAAAGATCCCGAAAAATGCGAGGAATACTCACGTCTGAGCACTACGTTGGGCTACTCGTTAGGGTCGACATGGAACAACACTCCCACCACCGCGAGCTTGTTGGGATCATCAGCGCTCTAGTGCATAAAATCGACCTCCAGAGGCCCCAATTGGCCGTCGATGGCGTTCTCCGAGAAGCCATGGAAGTGGAGCTGGAGGAGAGAGTACACATGTCCCTCAAGACAGCTTGTTTCGAGAGATCAGAATCAAAAGGAAAAAGGGGAAGAGAGAAAGAAAGAGTAAGACGTACGGATGACTATTCCATTGTTTATCAGAGTACACTCGTCGATAGTTCTGTATTAGAGAGTGAAGGTGGAGCTCGTCCCGGCGTCCTTGGCGTTGCCGCGTACGATGTTAATGGGGGACTGTCCCTTGCCATCGGCGCAGGCACCGGGCTGAACCGCAGAATTGACCACAGTTAAGCCACTCGGATTAGTCTTTGCAGCAAACTTTGGTTAGTTCTTAGCTCCTACAAACTCCCTCCAATATTTTCCCACTCGCCCTATTTCCCTTGATCTCTCTTTCTCAGCCTGCATTCTTCAATCAGCATCGTCTTCCTCACACTACATTTTCCCTTTCTACCTCAGCCTGAATTCTTTCCTCCCATTCCTTAACCTGAAATTTCCTCTTCCAGTTATCCTGCCTTTTTTCCTCCGTCTCCCTCTCTCTCCTTCCGCCTCGGTTTTTATCCTTTCTCTCGTTGTCTCTCCCTTTCCCTCAACTTGCCAACATTTATCACATTTGAGATGTTTAATTCTATACTCAGAAAAGAAAAGAATTCAAGTCTCACCCAATCAACTCCTGAGGCAGAATAATTAAAGCTCACTGTGATTCCAAATGGCTCCACAAAACGCCAAAAGAACACACACTCCAAGGGCAAATGAGGAAAGCATACTTTCCAAAATAATGGAATAATTCAAGTATCGACAGAGTTCAGTGGTCGAAAACTAGTTAAGATTAGGAAACGATACAATAGTATCGTTACATGTATGGTGTAATTAAATCTCAAATCGCATTTCCTACTATTTGAAGCTTAAATAACTTTGAAGTATTCTGGTTCTGGAACGGTATATAAGCGCGTTTCCTGGGGCAAAAATCATATTCACGACCACGCGTGTCAAAAAGTGCGGATAACGCCGCGAGAGAAAGCGACGGATGGACGAGAAAATACATTTTCTGCTTCCGTCCAGAATTTTTGCCGCTGGAGGCTTTGGATCGTACTCGGATTTCAGCGGTGGTATCTTTTTAGAAAATGAGCATTGTACTTTTTTTTTGTCATACACGCATTTGACACCTTTAGACCGTACTCGTATTTTAGTGAAGGTAATTGTTTCATTCTTCAAAAAAGTGAAAAAACGCATCGTCGTAAAAGGTACACCGTGTATCGCTTTTAGTGTTAATGTTTTTTTTGCCAATTAAAACATATTTTTACGGTACACACTTGTTGAATTGTTAATCCGACGGTTGCGATTGAAAGGTAAGATTCTTAGTTTTCGATTGGCGGTCTCAAATTCAAAATCGGACAAGTGTGCAAAGAGAAAGGATGTTTTAAGTGGCGGAAAAAGTATTAACACTAATAGCGATACACGGTGTAGACTACTTATGGATGTTGGAAAGTGGGAGAGATTTGGACCGTTGGCCCATTGGATAGACTAATAAAGTGCTTGCGAGGGAAGATCTCACTTAACAAACACGTGTGAAATATCCGCTTGACGGAACACGTGTCGAGCTCCAAAATAATGTATAAGTTAGCCGAAAGTACTGAAGTTTTGACAAATATTGTAATCAAAGCAGACACGTGGAATATCAGTTAATTCCACTTTCCGCAAAGGCTTTTGTAACTCAGTTTGAACCACGAGTGAAAACTCGTTTGCTGCACAGTTTGGTTATTATTTTTTAAGCGTTTGGATAGTTTTTTCTCAACCAATCACAGCCATGGCTTCTTCAACATTCGGAGTCCTTTTAGTTATTCTCTCCTTCTCGGCTTTTGCTCTCGTAGCCTGAGGAACGATTTTCAACTACAGTTTCTCTCGACAAGACATGGTGAGTCAATTGTCAGGAAAAATACTGGTAAATATTATAACTAGATGTAATTTGGCTAGAAGTAGTAAAGTAGACGGGTGAAATGAAAAAAAGGTGAGATAATTTAGAATGGATTTTTTTTCTTTAGAAGCAGGGAAGCGACTGTAGAGAGGATTAGTGTGTAGTTAAGTCTGACTGACTGCGTGGAAAAAAATGTGGTTGCAAACTCGCGCCAGTGCGGATGGAAAACGACAATCTCCCATTAATATTGTGAAAAATGAAGCAGTAGACAAGGTCACAAACAACTCCTTCGAACTCCAATAAGTGTCGTCGAGCGCCTTCACCATCAAAAATAATGGTCATATCATCGGTACAGATGTCTCTCTTTTTCCTTTTGTCCCTTATTTCTCTTCTTTTCCATCTCACTTCTTTCCCTTTTTCGCTTTTTCGACTACTCCTTTTTTTTTCCCTACTTCCCTTCTAAAGTTCTTTTGATTTTTCCCCCCTTGTCCTTTTTTCTTTCCTCCTCTATTGAAAAAATATTGCAAAGGAGGGAAAACCTCACTTGGATTTATGAGCTGTCCCTCGCTCTTTCCCTCTCGTCTTTCTCTTCCTCGGAGCGTAAAGGAATGTTGTTGACGTCTATACCTCTCTCTTTCGTGTTTCTATACCAACGATTACTCCTACCTATTGATTTTATTTGCAATTTTGGGCAATATTTGGTACCCGCCAATTTTGTGTGATCGGCGTTACATCGTGAAACAATACTATTTGTACGGACAGGCGTCAATAATTAGACGACGTGGAGTTACACCATTATGACAATCATGCAGTTGTACATATTCAGGTTCAAGTGAACAAGCATCCAAAGGCACCTTTTCATTGAACTACATTAGAGAGTGTTTTACTCAAGTAAACAACATTAGAATACAAAAAACACTCAGAAGAGACAAGAAAGATACCCTTATCTATTAATGCAAGAATAGCAATTCAGACATTTACGAATAAGACAAAGAATAAACATTGGCTTTATTAGAAAGTCTTTTGCATCACTTTGTCCTAAAGGGACCATTTATTAAAGTTGCGGCTTTCCTACAATTTTACTCTGTCTATTTGTCTACTTTGTCAGTTTGTTAAATATATCTCTCCGTACTATTTCCTAACTCTCCTATCTCTGAATATTCCTTGTGACTCCCCAAGCCCCTTTCGTGTTTTGACCTGTGGCCGGTCCAAGTTGTTTTTGGCTACGTGAACTCTTCCCGTTAGCTTGGATGACCGACCTAAAGCAACAAGTTGTGGGCGCATAACCTATTGTCCGTCATCATAGCTAACAAAAAGAGATCCCCGTAGCCACAAACAGCTTGGACCAGCCACAAGTCAAATACGCAGAGGACTTTGGGGAGTCACAAGAATTAATTAGAGATAGGAAAGATAGGACAGAGTATAGAGAGATATCTATAGCAAACAGACAAAGTAAACAATACACAGACAGTAGAGTTACACGAAAGTTGTAGCTTTGATTAATGGTCCACTTGGGACAAAAATGTTACAAAAGACTTTTTAATAAAGCGAAACTCTATTGTTTGTCTTACTTGTAAATCTGAACTGCTATTCTGGCATTGGCATTAATGGTAGAAGGTTCTTCATCCATTAATGCCAGAATAGCAGTTCAGATTTACAAGTAAGACAAAGAATAGAGTTTGGCTTTATTAAAAAGCCTTTTGAAACATTTCTGTCCTAAGTGGACCATTAATCAAAGCTACGGTTTTCCTGCAACTCTCATGTCTGTGTATTGTTTACTTTGTCTATTTGCTATAGATATCTCTCCGTTCTCTGACCTATCTTTCATATCCCTGATTATTTTTTGTAACTCCCCAAGCCCCTCTGCGTATTTGACCGTGGGCGGTCTAAGATGTCTGTAGCTATGGGGAACTCTTCTCATTAGCTTGGTGACCGACCTAGCGCAACAATTTATGGGCCCACCCATATGGGGCCCAAAGGAGTTCAGAATTCAAAAACAGGAGAGCGGCGGCCAATCCAAAGCAACCGTCAGTAAAGGAGGAGAACAGGGAACCTTTGCAACGAAAACACCAAGACAAGGTGAAGCAAGTCAAGCCCAGACATTGGATGAGAATGAAAAGAGAGCCTTTGTAAACAGTCACCAAGGGCTCATGGAAAAGTTAGACAAGACAACTGAGAAACCAACCATGGCCAAATGAATCAAACTGCTACGAAAACTCTCACACACACCTTACGTCGAAACATTGTCAATGTCAGAAAATATTTCCCAATACTCATAAAACTCAGCTATGGTAGAATCAACAGATATTTACCTTCCTTCACACAAGAAGATCTCAATGTTTCTCCTGTCACTTCCTCTTAAATTCGAGCCAGTTCTCACCTCACTAGACTGCCACAAGTGGGAGGAGTGGAAGTGGGAGGATGTGGGTAAGAAGCTCATTATTGCTACTGACTCCACTGAGGTGGTGATGCCTAAAGAGGCCTCGAAGAAGAAGCCTGGCATCAAGAAGAAGAGTGGTCAGAGGTCTGACCAATTAGGTGAGAGGGTGAAGACTAAACAAACTAGTAAGAACCAAAATCACAAAGATATTGCAAAACAAACTAGTAAAAACCCAAATCACAAATATATTGCATGCAAAGTAAGCATTCAGATCACAAGCGGAGACAAACATAGCAGAGATGAGATATGCAAGAGAGGGGAGAAAGTTGAGAAAATTTAAAACAAAGAGACCTCTTATGACTCCACTGCATCCACCCACACTCTAGACTCCATCACGATCTCAAACACAAGATTTGACCACACTCTAGACTGCATCACGATCTCAAACACAAGCCTCTTTCAGACAACAAATACTAGAGAAGAAGACCAACCAAAGTGGCAAAAATGAGGAGAACATAATTTTACCAAGTTTGGGGAATTACCGGAAGTGATTCACCGACATAATCGACGAAAAACATACTAAAATAATCTCCATGCAAGATCCACCAAGGGTGTCGCCAAACCACGTCTAAACATCTGCAAATCCCGAATTTTGAAAGAACAAGCGATGGGACGCCATCCTGCCAAAGACAAAAGAAGTAGTTGGAAAGGACGACAACAAAGTTCAAATCCCTCACACATAGAACCGAGGCAGCAAACTGATGTGCTACACGGTTAGATCCACAAAGGTTGTAGCAGCAACAATAGAGATCAATCATTGCTCACGCAAGACGAGCACCATTAGCTCAAAGTCGAGCATTCATAAAGACAAAGACTCAACACAAGACCTTTCATGTCAAAAGGAGACAACCCAAAGATCTCCCACGAAGAATCTCTCATCGTAAGACGACGCAAGTGGGAGATTTTACCAAAAAGTAGTCGACAATTAGGTGGTGCACGCTTCAGGTGTCACCAAATGATGCCACACCGGATAGTTTTGCCTCAGAAAGGGTTGAAACCAGTAAAGAAAAAAATTGAGGAGAAATCACACAGAGCGCTCCGAATCAAATGAGCACTCTATCATCAGCAATTCGCAAAGAGGACAAGACAAAGTTCTTGCAATTCATCGTCATAGAAAGAGTCAGTCAAACTCAAGGGGAGTCAAACTCAAGGGGAGACAGAACGCCAATTCATCATGTATGTCGACATGTGGAAGCAAGTGACAATAGAACAAGACATCAAGGAATATACATCTCAAAGGGTCATTAGAGGTGCTTCAGAAACGATTTTAGGAAATGGAGGAAATTGAATACATGTCAAGAAAGAAAATAAGGAAAGATATTCAAGATTTTACCTAAAGAACCTTGAAAGAGTGAGAGGCGATCCCAAGCGAGATGGCATAGAAGGCGCCAGTAAAGCGAGAACTGGCGACATACTGAGTCCAAACATTGTAGGAACCGGTTACACGGACAGAGGTCCAGGCATTAGAGGAAAGGATAAGATCGTCCAAAACCTGCATAAGGAGGGAAAGGTTAAAACCAGACTTCTTATGACTAAAAAAAAAAGGTCAAAAATCAAGCTTTTCAAACCAAATTTCTTGCAAAAAATCAAGTGGCAGAAATACCCAAAGGCGACAAACTCGATGCCAAACATTTCACAGAGATCAAGAGTCAAGAGGACTTTTGCAGCGGAAGCATTGGTGAGCAAGGGGTAGAGAAAAGACATAAAAAAGAAAGAAAAACATTTTATAGAGAAGGAGATGCAAAACGGTGGAAGAAAGGAGAAAGAGAATGAATGAATTTACTAACTTGCATGTACACCATCAGAAGTACTGCTGATGAGGTCGGCCGGAATCATCACCACCATTCTCTAATTCCCGCCTCCATCGAAGGGAGGAAGACTGCTTTGGCATCCGAATTTCAAAAAAATATGTATAAAACGCCACAAGAGAAAGCAAGAAATGTTAGTGAGCCGGCGAAATTTGACAGCCGGCAAAATTTGTGTCAACATTGATACAGGAGCCGAAAGGAAACAAAGAAGATCAAGAAAAAATCAAGCACGAGTCAAATCACAAGAGCGAAAAAAAAATTGAAACCTCAGAGAACATTTGAACATTTTCATCACAAAGTGAGAAGAATGTTCTAAAAGTAGCAATTGGTGTCTTACATCAAGCACAAACGACATGGCCGAAAAAAATGGGGAGGGCGAAGAAGTTTACCGCAATCTTAATACCTCATCCCTTGGAGATGGAGGAAGAGGACCTGCGTATAAAGTCCACAAGCAAAGTCAGAGGTAAAATTAGGAAATCCAAAAATCTGCCATGAAACATTCTAACGGAGAAGATTGGAGAGCATGAGGTAAAAGCCAAGAAAACTTTTAGTACAAATTTGCTGCTTGCAAAGGAGCAAAAGAGTGGGAGCAATCAAAGAAAAGAATTGGCTGAGAAATTACCTTACAGTTTTGCTATAGTGGGAGATCCCGGATCTTCCCCACTATGCATTCCACAGAAATCCATCAAGTTCACCACCAAATCTGCGATCAAGGAAACTCAAATGTCAACTCAAACGTTAGAGGAGGTGAAAAGGTACAGAGGAGTATTAAAATACAGATCATTCAGAGATTCGTTGTTGGGAAATTTTATGGAAACAGAAACAACCAAGCAAGCAGCCAAGGGAGGAGTAAATTACACTCACCTTGAGGAGGAAGAAAATCCGGAGGCTCTGATTCACCCACGTTCGAGTCCATGCACCATGCAGGTGCAAACGGAGCGTCCAACCATAAGGACTGCAGCGGAACGCGTGGAAGAGCCGCAGACAGAAACCCTAACCCTAATTCCTAATCCCATCTTAATGCCCATTTTCATCCAGACTGCCAGAAAAACAGATTGGAGTGCGAGCGGCGGCCTCGAAAGGAAGCAATGGAGGAAAAAGAGGAGTGGTAGCTTGGGGAAAGAAGCTAAACGAAAGGGGGAAAGCACTAAGGAAAGTGCTAAGGGGAGAAGGTAAACTTAAGAGGAGAGGGGCGAACTGTGAGGGGAAAGGGAAAATTACTCAAAATTCAAAAGTTGGCATAAGTACACTTGATGCCAACGCAAAGGATCATTTCGTACCTATTGAAGGTACCTTCCCTAAGGGTGTGTCCCCATGTACTTGTAACTTAGCGAAATTACTTTGTATTTTAGCGCGGATCCGCCGGACCCGGTGTTCAAGTGTCCCTATGTCTGTAAGGACGAAATCGTAACTTACGCTTGTGACGATTGTATACGTCGACAGTACCTGTGACGGTTGTCAACGTCTACAATCTGTGGTCGCACGTTGTTTTTTGTACCTGCGTGTGACGTCGCATGTCTTACCGTGACATTGTAGACGTAGCGCCTTCCAGCCTGTGCAGTTTCACGGTCGAAGAAGATGCGCTTTGTCTTCGCGTCGCCTGTCCGGTCGACGTGAAATGGCATCGGAATTTGAAGACCCCTGCAAAAAAAGAAATCCGTACTAGACGAAAACGGACAAATCCAAACAAATTGTGTACTTTTCTTTGTCGTATTAGAACGCAAACGGACAAAACATAGCGAACTATGTACTTTTCTTTGTCCTTGGAAATCGTAGTATTTTTGTCGAAATTTACGGCACGAGCGAAAGTATGTTCCTATTTGTCAATCGAAAAAACCTAATTTTAAATCACATCGCGCATGTGTTTTAAAGATAAGGTTGAAGATGACGTTTTTTGTCGTCGAAGTGGGTCGAAAAGCACAAGACGACAACTTTTCGTACATCCTAAGTTCAGGGATGACGCAAATTGTACTCTACAAATTTGCGATTCCTTCGTACGGTTGCAACTTAGGCAGTACGACGCTAAGTTTTACAGCAAAACGACAGGAAAAAACCTTTACTTATGCACATGGGGACACACCCTAAGTCGCGTCAAAGGCGCACAATCGAAATTCAACCCTCCGCTATGACCCTCGATCCAAACCTAATCGTACCCCAAAGTACGGAGAAGTCTTAGTCAAATGAGACTTCGCCATGTGCGCCGCCAAAAACGCATACGACGTCACGACACCAAAGATTTTCATTTGTGGGCGACGGCGTATTGGGGGACGAGAAATACGTGAAACGTAGGATTGGCGACAACCATGCGACATTAAAATCCAAAATCGCAATCCTTACCATTGAACCAAAATCAATGAACAGCAAGAGCCGTTCGATTTCACTGACAAATTTCTCACAAGTACATCGACAACCTTTACCGAACGAGGACCATCCAAAATTATCAACGGTCGAGGACAATCCAATTGGAGAAGAACGAGGTCCATTCGAGGAGACGTTAAAACCCATGCCAAAATTATCGAATCCACGATCTTGGAGATTTACGAAACCAGAGATAGGCTGCGGCCCCATGTGGCTAAGTTCGGGTTTTTTTCTGTCGTTTTCCTTTATAACTTAGCGCCGTACTGCCTAAGTTGCGACCGTACGAAGAAATCGCAAATTTGTAAAGTACAATTTGCGTCATTCTTGAACTTCGGATGTACGAAATTTTGTCGTCTTGCGGTTTTTCGACCCACTGTCACGTCATTTTCAAGCTTATCATAAAACACATCGGCACTGTGTTTTAAGCTAAGCAAATCCGTCTACACCAATCTGAAAATATATTCCCACGTGTGAAAAGATTTTAGAAGTTTTGACGACGAAAAAAAGTACAGGGTTTGTTTGTTTTTGTCGGCTTGCATGTTGTACGGTTTTTTTTTGCAGGGGTCTCGACGCTGCAGTGTCATTTCACGCAAAGTTGAAAAGTCTGCGAACGTGAAAAATCTGCGAAGTAATGGCGGCCGGACGGGAGAGGTTCACGTCAAGGCATTTTGCACAGCCACGGGTGCAAGGCTGTACGTCAACGATGTCTCGCAAAGACATGCGACATACCAAATCCGCAAATCGTTTCAAAAATTACGATGCGTCTTGCGACGCTTCAAAAAGTTTCAAGAAAATATGGTGCGTTATCACAAATTGTACACGGTGACAGCCGTCACGGGCGTTGTCGACGTATACAATTGTCACAAACTTAAGTAATAATTTCGAATGAACACATAGAGACACTTGAAATCCGGGTCCGCCGGATCCGCGCTAAAATACAAAGTAAGTACGCTAAGTTACAACTACATGGGGCCGCAGCCATAGACGGATATGGGAGTCTCGAGCTCACAGATCGAACGGGTGAGCTCCACGTGTCTAATGACAAGGGAATCGCATCGGATTTCAAATTTTACATAGAAAACATGACAGCCTGTGACGAATCATTTTCACACGCGAAAGTGGGAGGAAATTTCGAACATTCCAAATTCTACACCGTACAGTTCCCAGTTCGAACAGATACGCGGCAAGTACGACTGAAATTGATCAGTGCGACTCTTTCAATTATGGGCGACTTCGAATCGACCCCAAAATATTTCAAAGCAATCCTTTACCAGAGGTCACAAAAGTCAAAAAATTTCATACCCGAAACCGACCGTTTTTTTTTTTCAAAATCTGGGTAACCGACGCTGAACCGAGTTTTGTCACTCTCCAAAATTGTTAACCGTTAACCGACCTTCGTTTACGAAAAAAAAAATTAACCGAATCTAGATTTTTCGCGACTAACTGTGGCCGCCCGTAACCGAAAAGTACAAAATTAGTCAATGTATGACGGAATAAGCCAATAATTACGATTTGTCGCGTTCCCTAAGATTTGCGAAATGAATAGTGTTACTACCGTGTCAGATTTGCGACGCTTTGTCGCGTTCCCTAAGATTTGGGAAATCAATAGTGTACTACTGTGTCAGGTTTGCAACGCTTTGTTGCGTTGCCTAAGATTTGCGAAATGAATATTGTACTACCGTGTCAAATTTGCGACGCTTTGTCGCGTTCCCTTTGATTTGCGAAATAAATAGCTAACTACAGCATCGTGTTAGATTTTGCGACGCTAATCATGATGTCACGTTCTTCCACGATGCCAAAGAGTACAATGTACAAGAATGTTAGATTATAGGGACAGTACAAAATTTTCATTTTTTTTGGTTTTTTGGTTGACCTACCATAACCGACCGTTTTTTTTTTCTAGTGAATCAACCGACCGTAACCGCCCGACCCCCAAAATTTGGCAACAGAATCCGTTCCGGATCCGTCGCGGGCGGTCGGTTAACGGTCGGTCACGGTTTCGGTTGACCGTTTGCGACCTCTGTCCTTTATGCAAACCCAATCGCTACAAACTCGAGTGGGAGTGTTGATTTTATTTGCAATTTTGGGCAATATTAGGTACCGACGATTTTGTGTGACCGACGTCACATCGTGGAACAATACCATTTGTGCGGACAAGCGTCAAGATTTGGACGACATGGAGTTACACCATTATGCCAATCATGGAGTTGTACATATTCAGGTTCAAGAGAACAAGCATCCGAAGACACCTTTTCATTCGACCACATTAGAGAGTACTTTACTCAAGTAGACAGCATTAGAATACAAAAGGCACTCAGAAAAGACAAGAAGGATAACCTTCATCCATTAATTCTAGAATAGCACTTCAGATTTACAAGTAAGACAAATAATAGAGTTTGGCTTTAATAGAAAGTCTTTTGTAACATTTTTGTCCTAAGTGGACAATTAATCAAAGCTACGGCTTTCCTGCAATTCTACTGTCTATTTTGTGTTTGCTATATATATCTCTCCGTACTCTTTCTTATCTTTCCTATCTCTAATTATTTCTCGTGACTCCCCAAGCCCCTCTACGTATTTGACCTGTGGCCGGTCCAAGTTGTTTGTGGCAACGGGGAACTCTTCTCGTTAGCTCGGATGATCGACCCAGCTCAACACTACCAACGCGGGAGACAACAAGCTGACACTTCGTGACAGCAGCTCCAACAAACTCCTCCAATTCCATTTCCATGGCTTATTAGAACACAACATCGATGGCCTGATTTCCCCTCTCGAGGTCCACTTCGTTCACTGAAGCGAAGATGACCCTGGAAAATATGTCGTGGTCGGTTGTCTTCTCCGAGTGGATCTTGACGAAAGTGACAATACCCATCTGGAAGATTATGTTTTCTCTCTCCCTCTCTCTCGCTCTCTCTCTCTCTCTCTCTCGCTCACTCTTTTCTTTGTTTCTCTCTTTCTCACTCCTCTCTCTCTCTCTTGCGGAATAATCCAAATTTCTGTGAAGATTCCTTTCAAAAAATTAAAACCCTATTTAGAGAGAGAGAGAGAGAGAGAAAGAGAGAGAGAGAGGACAACCCACCACTGTTCTTTACCTCAATTACAATGCTCAGTGAGGAAAGAATATGCCCCCTTCTTGAAGATTAACTTTCAGAAAGAAAAAAGGTTAACTCTAAGGTTCCACCTTTAAGAAATCGAAATACTATGGAAAAAAAGGACCAAAAAAATAGAAGGAAAAATGCGTACTGATGACGTGACCGTTGTTTTTCATGGTAAAGACGTTCGAGGGCACGTATTGGAATCAGAATGAGTCGCTGGTGCCCTTCACCTCCGCGTCCTTTTTCACAATATTAATGGGAGATTGTCGTTTTCCATCCGCACAGTCGCAAGTCTGCAACCACAAGTTTCCATGTGCAGTCTGGTGCAGTCCGTCACGCACCAATGAACCCGAAAGTGAACAAGCTGGTCTTGAGGGACGGCAACGTGTACTCTCTCTTCCAGCTCCACTTCCACGGCTTGACGGAGCACGCCATCGACGGCCAATTGGGGCCTTTCGAGGTCTATTTCGTGCACCAAAGCGGTGATGATCCCAACAAGCAGCAGCCCAACGCAATGCTCCAGACGTCAGTATTCCCCACATTTTTTTTGATTTTTTTCCTAATTCATTTTGAATTTTTTAGATTTTTGGAAGGTTGTCAGATTTTTTTTGTCATTTGGGTTTTTTTCTTCTATTTGGGCTTTTCAGTTGGTAATGTGGTTGATGATTTCAGCTTGTTTGGGCTTGTTAAGTGTAGAGTTTTCTTGGCTTTTTTATTTCCCTTTGTATTTCCTACTGCCTTCAAATCTGTCTGATTCCTGTCTCAAAATTGTAATTTCCAACCTTCACGCCATCTGCTCCATGAAACACTCTATACGACGTTTTCCACTACCTTAATTTTCTCTTACACGTTTTCTCTTCCTTTCCTTTTCTTCTTTTGTCATTTCCCTTGTTTTTTCCAGAATTGTGGATTCGATCCCTAAAATTGTCTCCTCCGTGAACTTCACTCTTACTGCTGACTGGGCCTCCTTGAACTACAAGAGCTAAAGTCAAAGGGTGTACACTTATTTGGGCTCTCTCACTACCCCGGGATGCACTGAAATCGTGGAGTGGTTCGTTTTGGCCAAACATCAATATGTCTCCGTGGGATAGGTGGGAGCGAACTTTTCCCCTCTTTTCCTTATTTTTCTTAATTATATTTTATTCTTTTCTCCTTCCTGGTAGTGTTAACTTGCACATATGCATGTCGTGAGTAGTTTAAAAAATAGAAAATAAACACCGGAATAATTTAATAAGTTGTTCAGGTAAGTTAACAATTGAATAGTTTAATTCTGTACTTCTTAATTTTTTATTCTTCAGCCTGCATAAAATCTTAAAGATGGTGATGCAATTCGGCTGGCTATCTCTCTCTCTTTATTTTTTATTTTTATTTTGTCGGTCGAGAGTTGGAACTCAGTCGCAAAACAAAGTTTTCCAAAACAACAAAAAGTTGTCACAAATTTGAGTTCCAAAACAAAATTGGTTCCACTTATAGTCAGTTGTCATATCTCAGATTAAACAATTTCAACACTATTCAAGCAAGAGAGATTCACCTTTACGTGTGTTTCAATTGCGATTATGTTTTTGTGATAGGTTTTTAAGTCAATTTGTTCCTGTCATTCTGCCCAAAAAACTATTACGAAGAACCATGAATTGCAGTCTTGTTTCTAGCTGACAATCTACTCTTTAATGACTTCTTCCTTTTTCTAACTTGAAACCTTTTTTTGTCTCTTTTGCAGGTGATGAAGTTTTACGACGCCATCTCAGCAGTCGCCCATAGAGATTGGACCAACAACCGACCCCAAATGCCTCTGAATGGACGCGCTGTGGAGACCTTTGTAGCCACCAAGTAGCTTAAAAAAGCGGAACAAATATATTTTTAGTACATGTTTTATTTTTCTGTACGGTAAACCTTTTCCATGTAGGTTGAGTATGTAAAATAGTTAGCGTTTACTTGTACATGAGCTTTCAGGGTTTTGTGAGGATGGGTTGAGCAGATAGGAGATCGTTAGAGTCGTTTAGAGATTGGGCATAAGCGTAAGCTCATGTGTATTCCTCAATTGCTTCACCAAATAGTAATCAAATTGATAATTTTTGTCTTCTGGTTACATGTGTGAACTATGGTTGTGATTGTTTTTCGGTTTTCTTAAGTCGTCAATCAACTAGACTTTGCTTTCTAATCATGGGTTCAACGATTAAGGCTATGAATTGTTAATGCTACATAATGAAGTACCAGAAGAGAAAGCCAGAATAGAGAAGATGAACAAAAACAATAAAACTAAAATCAAAAGTCAATAGAAGAGAATTAGAAACAAGTGCAAACATGGAAAGGAACCATATGTCCTCCAATCTCTTGCATTCCATTTTTTTTTTTTTTTCTAGTGGAGATTATAGTGGATGTAAGGTAAGATTACATATTTAGCAGATAGCTCCATTTAAAAGAAATAGTCATAGATTAGGGGAACCTTTGTAAAGAACCACAAAAAAAGCTTACAATTAGATGGGCAACAAGGTGGAACAACTTGATCGAAAAAAAAAAATCAGACTAAAAAAGTTGAAAGAAATCAAATTAGGAAAATCTCATTTCGAGAACTCTCCTCAGATCTTTAATTTCAACCACCTATAAACAACTCTGTCGCTACTCAGAGTTCCCACTCTTCTCAAAAAGCATCACCAATCAAAGTTATGACACTCTCAACAAAAAAATAAAATCATGAAGTACCAAATGAACGAGAGATCCTACATTCCTCTTTGTAAACTTATTGAAAACCCCAAGAAAGAAGTCCAAAAAAATCTAAAATACAATTGTACAGGAAAACTATTCTTTACGAGACACTCGTAGAAAAACTTGAGCTATTTTTACAAAACACTATTAAAATACATTAAACAAAAAAGTAACAGTAAATTCTTTGACTACTCCACGGATGTTGGCATATTTCGGCCATTAAATCCAGAGTATCGGCAAACAGTTTTTAAGACACCAGAAGAAACATACTCGTGTGGACGGCCATCATGAAATCCCTTTCCACTCTCTCTATCAGCAGAAATAGCATTCTTCAATGCCTCACCCAATTTAGAGTAGATCTCAGAGCGTTCCTCTCTTCCTTCACGATATGTTTGCTCGAGAACTCCATGAATGGCAGATGTGTTCTGTAAAATTAACAAAGAGATGCCAACAAATCATAAACATAAGCATAAACCTAAATATAAAAAACATAAACATAAACAATAACATAAACACACAATAGACATAAACATGTACATAAACATAAACATACAATAAACATAAACATAAGCATAAACATAAACATAAATGTAAAAAACAAACTAAGCAGCAACAGTTTTATGGCAAAACTATTGGAGCCGGGAGAGTTGAAAGCATGCGAATTGCACCCTGTTAATAGGGAGAGGGAAGAGGGGTGGGAAAGACGCGGGGGGGGAGGGAGGGAGAGGGAGAGGGGGAGGGAGAGGAGAGAGGTAGAAGAAAGGGGAGAGGGAGGGAGAGGAAGAGGAGGGGAAGGGGAAGAGGGAGTGGGAGGTGGGGGTGGAGGGGAGAGAGGGGTTGGTGGATGAAGTTGAGGGTGAGGATGAGGGTGACGGAAGGGTAAGATCATCTCATGTAGAAATAAATGGTCCATTAAAAGTATTTTCTAAGTCTAAATAGAAATATAGAAAAAAGCTGAGGCAGTCTACCTCTAACTTCTCTCTCCAACTCTCAAACTTGTCGCAGTCACTGAGAAATTGGAGAGGGGGCTAGAGCCATGGCTACCTAGGCTATCCAGAGGTTTACGGGAAATATATATTAGTTAGAGATTTATTTACTAAAAGGTATGTGCCGGCCACAGGATTTGATCCTGGTACCAACCGGACAGCAGACAGCTGGTAGCCGGTAGCCGGTAGCCGGTAGCCTTAGCCGTTAAGTCTTTAACTAGTGTTACATACTATATGGTTTGATATTTAATTAAACATTGTCAAGTAGGATAATTCAATTAACTGTAACTGTTTACGGGAGACATAGATCCATTAATGTAAAAGTACTGATTACGGTAAGGATAAGAAACCAATACCGCGCATATATTTCTTTAATGAAATGAATATTGCGCATATATTTCTTTAATGAAACGAATACCGAGCATGTATTTATTACGGCTACGATTAAATGTGAATTTAATCGGACGGCCGGAATTAACGCCAAGATCGCGGAAGAGGATTTCGGCGGTTTGTGGTCATCACCACATCGGATGACACGTGGCGGAATTACATTGGATAGCGGCATCTCCGAGGATTACGGGAGCGAATCCGGACATAACACGTGTTGACATTTAGGCTATGTCGTACAGTGTACGTACAAAAAGTACACCGGCAGCTGTACTTTTGTGTAAGGAGGAGTAATCTGATTGGCTACGTACATCAGTAGATAGAGTCTGTGAGAGAGATGGGACTTAGAAAAATTAGGAGATAGGACCCTCTCTCCCAGAGAGCTTCTATACAAAAGGTCAACTTTGACCCTCCATAACTTACTGCTCAGGGGAGCAAATTCAGAGATTCTTTTTGCTATAGACTCAAAGGAGTCTTACCTTCATAAGGGGTGAAGTTCGTCAGAGTTATTGTCTGCCAGGGTGGCAGTTGTTTTTGCTGAAACACAAAAGGGTTAGGGTTATCCCAGAGGCTTCTTAAAAGCTGTCCACTCTGAGGACTTATGGAGGTCTCAGAGTTTCAGGTTATGTGCCCACCCTCTAAGGTACCAACCTTTAATGGAACTGGCTTCATATACTGGGAAAGTATGATGATAGGAGCTTTATGCGAAAAAAGGTTTTGGAGGATAGTGAGTGGACGGTTGGGGTGTCCATCAAGTCTTAGAATTCCTCCAGGGTTCGGAGGAAGCAGATTCACCAAGAAAGAGGATCCACCTTCAACGGAGGAAACAAAAGAAGGAGAGGTGGTGGACAAAGGAAAAGAGAAGGAGGCGACCACACAAATAACAACTGGTTCGGCATTCATGTCACCTATTCCGAGGAACGAGGAGAATGATACTGAAACCTGAGACTTCAACAATTTGGCAGCAAAGCACTTCATACTACGCCATCTCACTCAAGGACTTGCATGTCCTCATTCGCAGGTAGAAAGGGCATCTAATCTTTGGATGGCTCGCATAGAGATGTACCGAAGTGGTACAATTTAGCAACAACAGTTGGCTGATCAGAAAGTTAAGGAGTATGTAAAAAAAGGGGGGAAGATGTTGGATTTTTGCAATGAGCTTGCTACACTCTTCATGGAGCTAGAGAGTGCGGGAAAAGATTTTAGTGAAAAAGAAAAGGTTAACTGTTTACTGATGAAGTTACCCGATGAGTTCGAGAACATAGTCAACCGTGTGCAGGACTTGCCTGACTCAAGGTGGATATGGAACTCAGTGGTAGGGATGATTCTCGTTCGGGAGAATACGGTTGAAATCCAAAGGGGAGGAAAGAGTGGCCAAGCCTTGGCAACTGCGACCGATTGGAGGAACATAGATTCCCAGAAACCGGTCGGAAACTATGGGGGGAGGGAGCAAAAAATCACACCGACGAGTTCGGACCAAGGGCTCCCAAAGGTTTATGTCATTTTTGTAAGAAACCTGGGCACTATATGGCAGAGTGCACTAAGCTAACCGAGCTTCGGTTAAAGGAGGGGCAGACCGGTGGTACCCCGAGAGGAAAGAAAAAGGCCCTCGTGACACAAGTACATGAGGCGGAATCCGAGGACGAGGACGATGAGCTCTTTTTAGATGAGGAGTTGGAGGCGAAAAACGAGGTTGAAATTCCACGAAGGCAGAAATGTGCTTACAGTGGATTGAAAGGTGAAGCAGGTTGGATTGTAGATTCAGGTGCCTCTATGCACATGTGTAAGGATAGACACTTGTTCACTAAGATAAGAAAGATTCCCACCGTAGAGTTAGAGTACGGCGATGGGAGGATAGTCACCACTACTCTTGTAGGATCGGTAGATTTGAAAGTGTTAGTAGAAGGAAAGACATCCATAGTAACATTCTCCGATGTATTGTTTATTCCGGAGCTGAACAAAAACCTCATCTCTACATCTGTATTAGATGATAAGGGTTTTTTTTCTAGCACTAGGGAAGGAGTCTTTACTGCCAGTTTTGAGGAGGATGTCTATTTCATTGCTGAGAAAGGTAGCCATGGGATGTTTAGGCTGGTTTTAAGTAATGAAACGAAGAAACTTTATTATGCTGGTGTTTATGATATTATGATGTGGCATAAGAGGCTTGGGCATGTGAATCTAGACAAGTTAAGAGAGATGAAAAAGATGGGAGTGGTGGAAGGGATTAAATTCAGTGAGAGTGATAATATTAGTGATTGTAGTGGATGTGCTCAAGGTAAAACACACAGATTACCGTTTCCTAAAATAGCCACCTATATGGGAGAAAAAAAATTCTAGATCTAGTACACACAGATATTTGGGGATCGGCTGAAGTGCCCTCACCGGGGGGGGAAGAGATTTATGATGACTATCAGTGATGATTGGTCTCGGTATTCTCGAGTGTATTTTTTGAAAAACAAGTCCGAAGCTAAGGATTGTTTTAGACAATATAAAGCATGGAGCGAAAAACTCCATGAAACTCCAATCAAGAGAATAAGAAGTGACAATGGTGGAGAGTATACTTCTAACGAGTTTGAGGATTTTCTGAGGGAAGATGAGGTCCAACACCAAAGAACAGCTCCAAAAAACTCGGAACAGAAAAGGGCAGGTGAAAGGTTAAATAGAACACTAAGTGATAGTGCTAGAAGTATGTTGTCAGATAAGAAGATAGGAAAAAGGTTTTGGGTAGAAGCAATGAACTGTGCTTATTACTTAAAAAAAAGAGTTTTTACTTCAGCTATAAAAGATCAAACACCTTATGAGAGATGGACAGGCCGGAAACCAAACATATCTCACTTAAAGGTTTTCGGTAGTCAAGTATTCAGTTTAGATACAGATCGGTCTAATTGGAAGCTAGATCCTAAAGAAAAACCGGGATACTTATTAGGATATGATGAGGATGTTAAAGGATATCGAGTTTATGATCTAAAAAGGGAAGATATAATCTTAGTAAAGCATCTAGTAGTTATGGATGAAGGAAAGTCTGTGGATCCCTTCAAATATACAAAGTTAGTAAAAATCAGATTTGAGTCGGAAAATTCCGATGACTTTGAGCTTCCTAACTATCAAGGTTTTAGAGAAGATGACATTCTTGCAGGTACAAATCAGACCGAAAAGGACTCGGCTGTGGAAACTCCAGTGACAACTCTACCCGAAGCGGAAGACGTGGTGGAAATTGATTCAAATTCAAGGGATAAGGGAGAAGCCGAGTTTGTTCGAAAGAATCCACAAGAACCATCTATTCCAGCCTCAGATTTTTAGGGGGGGAAGGAGAAATAGCAAAAGACTGCAAGAAAAACAGGTTAATAACAAGGTAACTAAACTATCTCATCAAGATGAACCTCAAACTTATGGAGAGGCGATGACTTGTCCAGAAAGAAATCGGTGGAAGACAACCATCAATGAGGAGATGGCCTCAATTATGGCAGCCGATACTAGGGAGCTGGTGGATTGTCCACCTAACCGAAAACCAATCGACTGTAAGTGGGTTTTCAAATTAAAACTGAACCCAGATAACACAATCGAGCGCTACAAGGCACGATTACTGGCAAAGGGATTTACACAAAAGGAGGGAATTGACTACGAGGAAACCTTTGCTCCGGTGGTTAGATTTCCCTCCGTCAACATACTTATCAGCCTTCCAGCAGCGGAAGACATGGAAGTGCACCAGATGGACATCAAGATAGCCTTTTTGCATGGAGAATTGGAAGAGGAGATCTTCATGCGACAACCCGAAGGGTTTGTGGAGGAAGGAGAGGAGAGTAAGGTATGCCGGCTGATTAAATCTCTTTATGGTTTCAAACAGGCGCCTCGACAATGGAATAAAAAGCTTAATGAGTTTCTTACCGGTCTGGGATATATCCGGATCAGCTCAGATCACTCAATCTATGTTATCGAAGATGATGAAGGTTTTATATTTATTGCAATTTATATTGATGATTTGCTTGTTTTAAGTAAATCAATAGAAAAAATTAATAAACTGAAAATCGATCTTAAGGGGAGATTTGAAATGAAGGATATGGGGGAAGCAAAATATATATTGGGAATTCAAGTAGAGAGAGACCGAAAAAGAAAAATTATAAGATTGACTCAAAAAGAAGCAATAGGGAACATGCTTGAAAAATTTCAAAAAGATAAAGCTAATAGTTGTAGAACTCCAATGGAATTGAAGAAGGGAAGTCAGGGGAGTGAGGAAGAAGGAGTCATAGTCTTAGACGAGGAATTATCTCCTGTAGAACAGAATGATATGCAGACTATTCCTTACGGGCAAGAAGTGGGAAGTCTAATCTATTTTATGAATTGTACCCGGCCGGATTTAGCTGCAGCTGTAGGAGTGCTGAGAAGAAGTCTAAATGCTCCCACTAAGAGGGATTGGGAGGCAGCTAAGAGAGTCCTTAGATATTTGATAGGAATTAGGGATCTATGGTTGCATTTGGGTGGAGAGAATACTGACATCACTACTTGGAGTGTTGCCAGTTATGGTGATGCTCCGATGAAGAGATGCACTTCTGGATAAGTATTATATGTGGGTGATGGGGCTTGCTGTTGGAGTAGCAAACAGCAAAAATTTATTGCTCAGTCCACCATGGAGGCTGAGTATATGGCCTCTTGCTCTGCTGTAAAAGAATTAATGTGGGTCAAGTCTTTGCTTGGTGAGCTTAGTCACCTTAAGAGTGGTGTGCAGAAAATTTTTTGTGATAATCAGGTAGCAGTCGCTATTTTTGCCAATCCTAAACATCATTTTAAAGCCAAACACATGGACATTAGACTCAGCTTTGTTAGAGAGAAAGTAGAAAACAAAATAATCAGTTTAGAGTACCGACCAGATAGTGAGATGGTAGCAGATATGATGACCAAACCTGTGCCTTCCCCTAAGCTAATTTTCTATAGGGAGAAGTGTGGTCTGAAATTAAAGATTGACTAGAAAATAAGGGGAGTGTAGAAATTAATAGTCCATTTAAAGTATTTTCTAGGTCTAAATAGAAATATAGAAAAAAGTCGAGGCAGTCTACCTCTAACTTCTCTCTCCAACTCTCAAACTTGTCGCAGTCATTGAGAAATTGGAGAGGGAGCTAGAGCCATGGCTACCTAGGCTATCCAGAGGTTTACGGGAAATATATGTTAGTTAGGGATTTATTTACTAAAAGATATGTGCCGGCCACAGGATTTGATCCTGTGACCTACCGGACGGCAGACAACCGGTAGCCGGTAGCCGGTAGCCTTAGCCGTTAAGTCTTTAACTAGTGTTACAAACTATATGGTTTGATATTTAATTAAACATTGTCAAGTAGGATAATTCAATTAACTGTAACTGTTTACGGGAGACATAGATCCATTAATGTAAAAGTATTGATTACAGTACGGATAAGAAACCAATACCGCGCATTTATTTCATAAATGAAACAAATACCGCGCATGTATTTATTACGGCTACGATTAAATTAGATTCTAATCGGACGGCCGGAATTAGCGCCGAGATCGCGGAAGAAGATTTCGGCGGTTTGTGGCCATCGCCACATCGGATGACGCGTGGCGAAATTACATTGGATCGTGGAATCTCCGGAGATTATGGCACCGAATCCGGATATGACATGTGTCGACATTTAGGCCATGTCGTACAATGTCCGTACATAAAGTACACCGGCAGCTGTACTTTTGCGTACGGAACTCTATTCTGATTGGTTCCGTACATCAGTAGATAGAGTCTGTGAGAGAGATAGGACTTAGAAAAATTAGGAGATAGGACCCTCTCTCCCAGAGAGCTTCTATACAAAAGGTCAACTTTGACCCTCCATAACTTACTGCTTAGGGGAGCAAATTCAGAGATTCTTTTTGCAATCGACTCAAGGGAGTCTTGCCTTCACACGGGTGAAGTTGGTCAGAGTTATTGTCTGCCAAGGTGGCAGTTGTTTTTGCCCTCGAAATCAAGATATCGTTTCGACCGTCAATTGAATGTCCGTTTGTCGCTCGATTTTGATGTACGTCTGACATCGTACTTTTGTCACGTATGTCGTCGCAAAGTCCCTGTGTTGTCGCTCGAACGAGGTCCAACATTTCCGTCCGTCCGATTAGTCTGTTGGCAGTGGCGATGGAATGTCGATAATTCCAAACGTGCGACTCCAAATTTGCTTCGTGCATGTGTCGCACGGTATCGAAAGGTACAACCTGTAGTTTACAACAGCATAAAATTGTAAGTAAATTTTTCTCAGGTTTATCTAGTCCTTTCAAAATATTCCTATCTGAACCTTCCACCACTTAGGGTTTTTGTTGAATCCTCCTCTCTCCTCAGACTGCCATAATTAAGCAAGCATTTTTGAAGTGAAGGCTTAGATTCTTGTTTCATGGCGTCTGGAATTCATCCTTCCTTTCGCCTAGCCACGGCTTCCGTTGTGTTCTTTAAGTGGGATTTTCCAACTTGCGGATGTCTTTCCTGATCCTCCTGTATTTTCTGAGGTAAGAATTTCCTTCACTCCTCACTCTTACAGTCTGCCATTTATCTCAATTCTCCCTGTGCTCCCTTCTGGCAACTATTTCTTTAGGTGGCCTTTTGCCTTCTATTATCTTTCTGATTGCTCTGGAAGTCTATAGGTTTAAATGTCTTAGAGTCCTTTCTAGTTTTAGACTCTTTTGATTTTCAGATTTTCTCGTCTGCTGTTCATTTTGAGTCCTTAATTTAACATCTTTAAGTTTGACTTAACTTTGACATGGGATCATAAGATTTCAAAACTAATCTTTTTGTTTTCTCCCATCACGCCTTCCGCTGTGCTTGGCGTTTTCAAGCGCTCTCCACTAGTGATTGTGACCTCCTAAGTTTCGGTTATATGTGGAGTCCTTTGGAGTGGATGATTTTGAAAGGGCGTTCCTGATATTGAGGTAAGAATTCTTTCTTTCACATCCAATTTGTCCCAATTTGTTAGTTGTGGTCAACGATGCATCTTTGTATGTTTTGACCTTGCAAGTCTCAACCTTCGGTCTTTCTCCTGTCATACTCACTGGTTACTCAATGGTTGTTTTCTTTGACAGGTCTAGTTATCACGGCCTCTTCGGAGTCGTTTGTGGGTGTTCTCCTCGGATCTGCTCCCTCTTACTTCGAGCTCCCTCTTAATACTTAGTAAGGCTTCCCCTTTCCTTCAGTGTCTATGTTATGCTTTTGTTGCATGCTGCTCACGCACTGTGAGCTGAGGAATTCTGTAGGGATCTCACTGACAAGCGCTAATTGAAATCTGATTTGGGCTCTCCTTTGTGATTAGGTCTTTGTTTTCTAACCTTTCCCTTCTTTCTCTCCGATTTGCATAACTTGTTTTTTTCATGGCGGTAGGAGTTCCTCTTGGAGGTGGAACTCCTTCAGATTTACCTTTGGGAGTGGACTTGGCCTTTGGTCAATCCTCGATTTTCTTCCCTCTCGGCTGGAGGCATAGTAAGTTATTTTCCCATTATCTCATCTTCAGCTGATACCACTGCTGCATCAGCTTGCTAAACATCTGAAAGTTATTTCAACTTTGATATTATTATCCTGATGTCTTTTGCACATTGCCAAAATGTTTTTCTGTGAGAGTACCTTTTCTGAGCCACTGTTTCTTTTGTTGCAGATTCGGCTCCTTTGATTCGTGATTCTTCGATTTGTGGTAGTAGAGCGAGCGCCTTCAATAGAGATGGTGGGCTTACGGGTGGTCTTGTGCCGCTGACTTATCAAATGTCTCCTCGGAGTCTCCTTCTCAATGTGAGTTTCTCTTAGTGGGTCCACTGTTACTATGCCGTTGACTGTGTGACACCCACTGCTGCTCCCCTTGCTGCAGGATGCACTATAGATTTTTTGAGTTGTTACTTGTTACTGCATTTGTGATGTTTCTCCTTTGATTCCCTTATAGTCTCCGCACTGACTCTCTTCCCTCTCTCCCCTCTAAGTGTTTGTGATATCTCCACTTATGCTTCTCTCCCTTTTTTTTGGCCTCCTCTTTGTGTCCTCTACCTTGAATCTGATAAATCTCACCCTTTTGAATTCGATTTTGCAGGTTCACCTTTTTGTCTCTCTGCCTTGGTCTATACGGACATTAACTGAGTTTATATGACCACATATAGCCCAATGGCTACCTCTAACATCATTACTCCTCATGTACCTCTGATTAGTCTCAACTCTTTCTACTTGGTGAGTTCTTTGACCTCTATCACTAAGAGTTTTGATCCTGTTTTTGTCTCTCATTGAATCTAGTCTACCTGTCTTCAATGTCTGTCCACAAACTCGCTTAGCAACTTTCTTTACTTTTTGACTTCTGACTTTTTGTTCATATATTCTGACTTCTAATAAAACAATTGACTTGCCACTGTCAATGACCACCTCTCCGTTGAGAGTCATTTTGCTATTTTTTGTTTTACTGAGTCTCTCTCCGGTTTTGTTTCTTGGTTTCTCTAGTTTTGACAAGTTTCTTCGTTCACAGACCTTAGATTCATTTTCGGAATCTGGTGGCGATGGCGGTCAGGAAGTAGGCGTCTGGATCTTGTTATTTGGTACTTGGGGTTGTTTGATCTTTGTCAGTTGGTGACAAAGTCTCCTTGGTAAGTATTCCCCTCCTTTCGTCCACGCCTCTTTCCTCCCACTCTTCCCTTGCTTGTCATTGTGAAATGACACTCGTATTTGTGACCACGCTTGACCTGCACCTTTAGGAATCGGGCCAAACAGACATTTCGATTTTCTACCATCTGTTTGCAGATTTTGCATATCTATCCTTTCATCTTTCTTGGAGTCGTCATCTTCTGCACTGTCTTGGATGCGAGTGCGCTCTTGATCTGCAACTCGTTCTCTGATCTTTGCATCCCTGTTCTGGTAAGCCATGTTGCTTAATTCTACAGCAAACACATCCTCATTTCCCTCACTTTCTGTGAATCTAATTACTCTGAGTTAGTTGCTGTAGTTTTGTGTGCAGTCTTCAGATTTGGTCGGATCTTTTTGTTGAGTGGGCGAGTTGCAATGGTCATTCTCTTCCTCTTTGCTTGGGTTTTCTCTGACACTCAGACAACCTCCCCTCCTTGCATGTTCAATGCATGCCTCGAAGAGATACTCCTCTTTTTCACTGTGGAGGGAACTCTTTTGTCTGTCACACTTTTGACTTTTGACTCCGTCTTCTCCTTGGCTGTTTGCAGGCTCCTGGAAGATCTTGGAATCCTTGTCGATCTGTGACTCTTCGGTGCTGTTAGAAGCGGATTCCAACACTGCGATCACTGCTTCGCTCCACGTCCATGTCCACGGATTTCTATATGACCTGGTAAGATTACTCTTTATGTCATCCGGGAGGGATAGGATTAGTAGCAATGTTCTTTCATCCTCTGAGAGTTGAAGCCCAATAGCGTCGACTTCATCTAGTAGACAGATGAGGTGGGAAATATGTGTTTTCTTTGTCGCTTTGCTTCTGTATTGTATCATCATGAAGTTCTCTAACTCCTCGATCTCTGCACCAAATCCTCCTGCTATCTCATCTGCTCTCACTTGGATTCATTGTAACCCCTTCACTCATGAAGTGTCCTGAGTCATATGTCTCTCTCTCTCTCTCTCTTTTTCTCTCTAAGCATCTAATCCTCTCTCATTCTTTCTGTTGGCGTCTTTGCAAGAAGCAAACTCGGTTTCATTGGAGTCGTTTGCTGAGGTTACTTTGGCTCAAACGAAGAACGTTTCTGCGGTTGTCTTTCTTACTCTCTCCTAATCTACGAATCTCTCTTTTTCTCTCTCTCTCTCTCTCTGTATACTGAGTCCTGTGAAGTACTCACTTCCCCAATGTTACTTAGGTTCACTCTCGTCTACTCTATCGTCCTCCTAAACCACGTCTCTAGCTCCTCAATCTCTTGAAGTACTACTATGTTATGTCTTCGTTTCGCTGTTTCTTTTGTGTATAAAGGGTGGAGTAGACAGATGATCTACTTCAGCTGCGATAACCCGAAGTTGAGAGTCTCCTACTTTCTTGTAACGATGATTAGGATAGGGAGGGCCTACTGTATTTCTCATTAGAATGGTCCAGTATATCTTTAGGCA